>RJWJ010026096.1:0-23278 GCA_004363605.1 Indri indri
GTCCTGAGTAGCTGGGACTACAGGTGTGTGCCACCATGCCTGGCTAATTTTTTCTATTTTTAGTAGAGATGGGGGTCTTGCTCTTGCTCAGGCTGGTCTCAAACTCCTGAAGCAATCCTCCTGCCTTGGCCTCCCAGAGTGCTAGGTGTGAGCCACTGTACTGGCTTGAACTGTACACTTTAAAACAGTGAATTTTATGTGTATGAATTCTGTCTTAATTTTTAAAAATCAGGTTTATAGGTCACAGGTTCTTAATCAACTAGACTGCCACCAGTTCTGCCACCCTGGCTTCCCATCACCTTGAGCAAGTCCAGACACATTTACGCTCACTGAGTATTTCCGTGCTCCCCACATTTCTTAGTCCTCTTGAAGTTAACTTCAGGTTACGGTTTGTGAGAAGAAGTGATGTGTCACTTCTGGATGGAAGCATTTACAAGCCGGGGCTGGGCCCTCCAGTCCTCATCCCATCACAGCCACCCTGGAAGTTACACATCGAGATGGTGGGATAACAAGAAAAAAGCTGCTTGAACTACTGGGTCACCTCATGGAGACCAAGAGCCTAGCAGAGTCACCCTGCCTGCACTAGACATTGCATAAACTTAAGCACAAAGCCACTGGGATGTGGGTTGGTGCTCAGGAGGATTTTTTACTAGTGCTGTGGCCTGGAGAAATTTCCTCCCAGCCTCGCATGCAGGTGTACTGTATGATGTGGCGGGTGTCTTTTCTAACAGGAAGCCGCAGCAAATGCAGCGAGCAGTGGTTCTCCTACCCAAGTGTGTCTCTGCAGCTTGCCGTAGCCACGTGCACAGTTCTCTTGGCAGTGTCTTTGAGATGGAGCATTAAGCTGTCAGCCTAAAGGAGCATCTCAGGTGACCTAATGTATCCATCCTGAGCAACAGGCACAGTACGGTGTCAGGCCAGCACCAAAGGATGTTGTCTTCCTCATAAAAGAACATGGGACAGTAAGAAGCTCTCTTCAGATAATGGTTCAGTGCTGATGGGCAGTCTTGTAAACAGTGTAGTAATTGTGGATGCTTTTATAGACACCACTAGACAGTCCTTTATCACCACAGCGATGGGATCTAATTATTACTGATTTGTTCATGTTGTGACTTCTTAATGACTCTGTTCCCCAAATTCCAGACTTTAAAAACATGGTATGAATATCCAGACGCAGGTCATGGAGATGACCTAAAGTTGGTGGTCAGTATATATTTGATTGACATCAGCCTTTAACGCATAGCAATGGCCTGATGTCAAGGTGAAACGCAAGCGAAGCTGGGGAGGGAGGTGGCCAAAACGATGCCATCTGAGGCCTCAGCCCCGTGGCAGTCTGGCCTGACCACTTGATGAAATCTGGACTCTCTGTCTCATCAGTACTCTAGTTTCCTGTCAACTTGTGGAAGAGCTGGTCTGAAGCCACTTGTTGGACAGAAGGAAGGTACTGCCTGAGAGACCTGCTCTGTGCAGGAAGCCGCTGCCCAGAGCAGCCCTCTGTAGCTCATAGGTCATCACTGCTCTAGTAGAAACTCAGTTTCTGCTGAATGGCACAGCTCACTGCTGGCTGAACCTGGGGTGACCATAGCCAGCACAAGAACCACAGACCACTGTGAGCAAGAAGTTGGTTCACCCCTTCCTTGTCTAGGATTGCAACAAGAAATGGCAGAGAGGGTCCCACAAAGTCCTTAAATCTTCCTCGGTAAGTTGTGGGACCTTCAGTAATTTGCTTCACCCTTAGGTCTTTGAATCTGTATTTGTAAAGTGAGTGAAATAGTGTTTCTCTGAACTGGTTTATCGCATGACTCGATAGACAACTCATACAAAGTGCCTACCATGGTGCTTGGTGCATAGTACGTGTTGAGTAAATCTTGGTCCCATGGCATGGCTCTTGTTTAGTGAGTCCGCAGTACACACAATGCTGTATAGGACTAGGCAGGCTTTTTTCTGTTCTGCAATTCTGACTGCCTTTTCTTAACTAAGGGTGCTAACTCTTGTTTCTTGGAGATTATAGGGAATCCAGGTCATCAGACATTTATTCAACACTTAAATAAATGTTTGCTTGAACAGTGAAACAAAAACAGGCAGGAATGTATAAGGTGTATCTAGGGAAGCTGAGAGAAAGGCCTTGCAATAAGGATGCTACTGGATTTTTAAAAATCTTCTTATCTTTAACTAATTTTATACTTATGGAAGAGTTGCAAAAATGGCGCAAAGAGTTTCCTTATACGTCTCACCCAGCCTCCTCTAATGTTAACATCTTACATAATTTCCGGTTCTTAATCATTTTATTATGATTAACATTGGTACAATGTTATTAACTAAGTCAGGTGTTGGCAGACTTTATCTGTAAAGGGCCGGATCAGTAAATATTTTAGAGTTTGTGAGCCACAAGGTCTCTGTGACAATACTCAACTCTGTTGTTTTAGCAGGAAAGCAGCCATAGACAATAGAAAAATGAATGGGAGTGTCTGTGTTCCGATAAAACTTTATTTACAAAAGTATCCAGTGGGCCAGACTTGGCCTACAAACTGTAATCTGCCAATCCCTGAACTAAAAGCTTCAAGCCTTGTTAGAATTTCACCATCTTTCCTACTAATGTCCTCTTTCTGTTCCAGGATCCCATCTGGGATCCCACCTTGCATTTACTTACCATGTCTCCTCAGTCTCTTCCAATCTGTGACTGTTCCTTAGTCTTCCATAACCTTGATGCATTTGAAGAGTACTTGTTTGTTGTTTTGTAGCATGCCCCACAATTTGGGCCTGTCTGATGTTTTCTCATGGTTGGAGTGAGGCAGGCAAGAATACCACAAAAATGGGATTGTATCCTCTCAGTGCGTAGTATCAAGGGGTAGTCATATTACTAGGGATGTTTGCCTAGATCTCTTGGTTAGGTTGGTGTCTTCAAGGTTTATCCACTGTATAGTCAATTGTTTTTCCTGTTGTAGTTAATAAGTGTCTTGGGGGAGATACTTTGAGATTATGCAGATCCTGGTTTTGCCCACTAATTTTTTTAACATTCATCGATGGATCTTGTCTGCAACAGTTATTACCATCGTATTTGTCTAATGCTAATTCTCTATTTCCTTCTTTCTTTCTACGTGTCTTAGTTGGAATTCTGTGTGGAAGAGCTGTCTCTTCTCTCCCATTTATTTATGTATTTGATTATTTATGTTTGTCTGGACTCATAGGTATTTATGGTTAAGAATTTAATACTCCACTAGCAATGACAATCTAAAGAAGAAATTAAGAAAACAATCCTATTTATAATAGAATCAAAATGAATGAAATACTTGGGATAAATTTAAACAAGGAGCTATAATAACACTTTTAAACTGAAAACTACAAAACATTGCTGAAAAGCAAATAAAGAAGACTTAAATAAATGGAAAGACATTCTGTGTCCGTGGATTGGAAGACTTAATATTGTTGAGATGGTAATACCTGCCCAAGCAATATGCAGATTCAGTGCAATCTCTATCGAAATCCCTGCTTTTTATAAAGCAGAAATGGAAAAGCTGATCCTAAATTCGTGTGGAATTGCAAGGTACCCCAAATAGCCAAAACAGTCTTGAAAAAGAACCAGATTGGAGGACTCATACTTCCTTGTTTCAAAACTTACAACAAAGCTACACTAATCAAGCCAGTGTGGTACTGTCATGTGTAAGACATAAAGAGATATAGAGTAGAATTGAGAGTCCAGAAGTAAACTGTGGTTTGTTGATTTCAGCAAGGGTATCAAGACCATTCAATGGAGAAAGAATATTCTCTTCAACAAATGATGCTGGGACAAGCTGGACATCTGAATCCAAAAAAATGAAGCTGGATCTTTACCTTATACCATATACAAAAACCAACTGATAATAGATTAAATCCCTAAATGTAAGAAGCTTCCCTTGTGCCTTCTACTCAGTACCCTTGCCCCAAAGGTAACACTGTTCTGACCTCAGTCACCATAGATTTTGCCTGTTCTTAAAGGTCAGCTATAAATGGAATTGCACAGTAAGTACTCTTCTGTGTTTGGCTTCTCTCATTCAACACATGCCTGTGAGATTCATCCATGTTATTGCATGTAGCAGCAGTTCATTCTTTTGCACAGCTGTGGGTACTCAACATGTCTTTTGTTGTTCCCTTCTCATCTTTTAGGACTTTTGGTAATAGTAACAACTACATTTATTACAGCAGAAATTTTGTGCCAGGCACCGTTTTAAGTGCTTTACATGTTTATTTAATCCTCAAAACAGCACAATGAAGTGGGTACTGTTATTACCATTATCATATCCATGATTTTTTTTTAATCTGGTTGAGAAAGTTCCCTGTTATTCCTGGTTTACCGAGTCTTTCCATATGAAGGGATGTCAGATTTTGTCAGATGCTTTTTCTACATCTACCAAGATGATGTTATGGGTTTTTTTAAAAAGCCTGTTGATATAGGGAATTACATTGATTTTTGAGTATAGAACCAACCTTGTATTCCTGGAATAAACACCTCTTGATCCTGATGTAGTATCCTTTTTATATACTGCTTGATTTGATTTGCTAATGTTTTGGGAGATTTTTGCATCTGTGTTCATGAAGCATGTTTGTTTACAGTTTTCTTTTTGTGTTCTGTCTTTGTCCAGTTTTAGAGTAGTGCAGGCCTCATAGGATAAGTTGGGAAGTCTTTTATTTTCTGAAAAAGTTTGTGTAAGAATTGGTATTGTGTCTTTTTTAAATGTTTGATAAAATTCACCAGCAAAGCCATCTGGTCCTGGAGTTCACTTTTGGGGGAGGTTTTAACTACTAATTCAAATGCTTTGATAGAGAATTATTTAGGTTATGTGTTTTTCTTAGGTAAGCTCTAGCAGTTTATGTCTATTAATTTGTCCATTTCATCTGATTTATCAAGTGTTGACATAAAGTTCACAATTTTCCACATTATCTTTTTAATGTCTGTAGAATCTAATGATGTCCCCTCTTTCATTTCCTATAGTGGCAATTCAGTCTTCTTTCTTCTTTCCTGATCAGTTCAGCTAGAGGTTAATCCTATTTGAAGGCAATTTATGTATCAAGAATTATAAAAATTCAAATCTAGATGAGAATTTAAAGATTTTTTTTTTAAAAAGAAAAACTGTTTAAAGATGCTTTTCTTAGTGTTATTTAGGGAGAAGGTCAGAATAGACGTCAGATACAGGCACAGCTTAAATTCAAGTTCCACTGTTTAGCAGCCGGTGTGA
This sequence comes from Indri indri, assembly GCA_004363605.1. NCBI lineage: Eukaryota > Metazoa > Chordata > Mammalia > Primates > Indriidae > Indri > Indri indri. The sequence continues at coordinate 5,214 of RJWJ010026096.1, forward strand.
CTTCAGGAAAACCACTTAAACTGATCTGAGCTTTGATTTCCTCATTTAGAAGGAGATAATAGTAACTCCCACATAGGGAGCTGAGACATTAACATACACCCAGAAAGTTCCAGGCCTGGTGACGGCTTATAGTGGGCAGTCACAACTATTGGTGTTTAGCAAAGTGAGATTTTGGCAACAACCCTACTAAAATAGTCCGTTTGTGGTGTGTTCGCCCATTTCCCAGGGGCGGGTTACTGATGTCTTCCTCTCTGTCCAACAGTCCTTGGTGAACATTTATTTTACAGCATTTCTCACATTTGACTACAGCGTTTTCTGTTTCCCTGTCCAGACTGAATGATGTAGCAGGGACATGTTAATTCATCTTTTCTCCCTCAAGCCTAGACCAAGGTCTAGCCTATGTTTAGGTAATATAAATGTATTTTCATAAATAAATAGGGAAATAATTAAGTAAATAATGGTCTATCAAGTCAGTAGACTATTGTACAGCCAAAGAAAATACCACTGTGAAGGGTCATCTAGCAACATGAAAAAGTATTTTAAAAAATAGAATACGTTTTATCTGCTTTTGGTATGAGTATATGTATATGTGTATGTGTAAGGTTATATTTATGTATGGGAAAAAGTGGAGGAAAATTCTAGAGAGAAAATACCTATGTGGATGATCAGATTCTGGCCCTGTTGTTATCCTTTAACCCATGCCATTTAAGCAGAATGATACTTGGATGTAAGGAGATGACTTTCCCGTCACTGGAGGCTTTGCAGGCAGAGGCAGGAATATCACTCCGCAGAATTAATTGTTGAGGTGCCTGTGCAAGAAACCCCAGAGTCTGCGATTCCTTTTCCTCTCTGCCATGGTTTACTGACACTGAGCCTTTGCCCCTCAAGCCAGGAGAGCAGTGAAAGTGCTGTCAAGGAACAGCATCTTTTGTCCCTGTAGACTTAGTTGTGTTTGAAAAGACGAAATGCAGACATGTTGGTGGTGTGCTTTGGGGAGCCAGGAGGCAGAACATGTTCATTTACTCCTGAAAAACCTACTTGTTGAAGCTGAAAACCCAGCCCTGTGTGAAGCATAGACTGTTCGTGGGACCAGTTTTTTAATTGAAAGAGTACTTCTCCCTTCCTGCCTTTTTCCGAGCATTGCCCTGAGCTTCCCTGTTTTTCTACTTCTTTCGTGAGTCCTTAGGATCTGCCATGGGATCACGTATCACTGTGTCTATTGTCTGCCTTCTCTCTCCATAGCTCTTGTTTAACGTGCATGTGTGTGTGCGTGTGTGCGTGTATGCACCCGCACGTGTGCTTCAAAGGAGTGAAAGAAGATCCAGGAATCGGTATGTAAGTATTAACTCAGGTGATCAGAGACTTGGGGTTTTCCCCTGTCATTGTCACCAATCAGCAAATTCAGGTTAATGAACTCTAATTTGGTGTCTGTGTCCCAGGCCCTTGGGGTGCAGGTAGTTTCTGTCATTAAGCCCATATGACCCAGCCTTCTTGTTGACACGTCTCCTGTGATGGGGAGACACTCTCACAGTGGCCCATTCTGTTTTCAGACACCCTAGTCTGTCTGAAAGAACACCTAGAATGTTCTTTCGTGGAGAGTATGTACATCTCGGTCCTCTGTGACCATCTCCTCCTTCTGCTCTTTGGGGCCTCTCCCTCCTCCCAGGTTTTTCACCATGCAAAGAAGGGATCAGCTGCCCCTGAATTTTCTTCTTTAGGATTAGCCTTTCCAGTTTCATCACTGTGTCTCTTGTGACATATTTTAGGGACCACTCCATCCCGGGGACTCTTTCTGACTGTACCAGTTTGCCTTTGATGCTAAGTGTGGAGCCCATCTGTAACCCCGTCAGTGAATCCTTAGTGTGCCTTTGCTTTTTGGGAAGCCAGATTGGCTTTGGCCCATTCCATTCTCATTTCCATAAAAGGAGAGGAAGTAACACCCTCTGTGCTGCAGGCTTGCTGCCGTGGGCATGCCGTGGGTGTGCCACAGGAACCGTAACACGTGTGTATCGGGAGAGCTTTAGATTGCTCTTGGGATGCTCTTACCAGACTGTCACCCTTATTCCTAGTGATGTGCTAGAGGCAGAAGCAGACTTCAGAGTTTGGGGAAACTAAGGCAAGTCCTCTGGCTCTCCATGTTTCTCTTTTCCATACTTTTATTCAGAATTAATTGGGCCCAAGGGGTGTTCAGGAGGATGAACCAGTATGAACTCCTGTGAAGTATTTTGTGCCCATAAATTGCCTTGTGTTGCCTTTTAGTAGTAGTATTGAATTATACCCATGAAATGCTCTAAGCTTAGGGGAGCTATGGGTTCGCCCCACTCGGTGTTCAGGCCAAGTGGCTGCAGCCCCAGAGATGCTGCTAGAATTAGGCACAAGCAGCAGCAGTTGCCGTGGTCAGCCCCTAAGGGCTTGAGCCCCTGTGGGCTTGGTTAGCTCGATTTGTGCTGAGTGATGCCTGCCTTTCTGCCTGCTTCCTGCTGAGTCATACTTGCACCTAGCTTTGATGGCTGCCTACCGCTTTCATTGCAACACATGTTCCAGTCATATGTTTCCAAATTAAGCCCTGTAGTATGGGGGAAAGGTTGTCAGCTGGGGACGTTTGAGTATCTGTGGTAGAGAATGTTTTCTAGGATATCTTGGTCAAGGCTCCGTGACTATACTGATATTGGGGGCACAAGAGTCATTGTGCAGCATCACTTTCCTGTGGCATCATCCTAATGATGCCGGCCTTTTGCCTAGTCATCACCAGCTACCTGGGACCCAAAGACGGACTTGCATACGGGGCTCCTGGGCCCTTGGAACACTGGTCTGGGTCCCTTTTATTAATAAATGGTCATCTCTTACTTGCAACCTGCACACCCCCACATAGAAACGCATCCCATCACACCACACTTGAGTCACCCAGATTCTGTAGATGCTGTTCTTTTGTGTTCCAGGCCTTCATACAAGCTGCCGCTGTCAGGAACTTCACTCATGCCCCTTATTTGACTGGTGGACCCTGGTCATCCTTCACGATCCAGGGCAGATGTTGGCCTCTGGGTGCCCCTTCCTTGACTCCTTTGGACTGTCTTGCCCCCTTCTTCCTCAGAACTCAGTGTTGTGACTGTTGGGATATGTCTGCCCTTCCTCGTAGTGGGAGAGCTCCTTGAGGCAGGATTGGAGTGTTGCTCCCACCTGAATCTGTACAGTTAGTTCCTGGCTATGACAGGTGCCCCTCAGCTGTTTGCTGGATGCATGGACAGAAGAGTGACAGAGCCATGACCTTCGACATGATGTTTTTGTACCTGAACATTTTTCTGGAGCCTACTCCAGACTGTAAGCTGTGTGAGAGCAGGAGCCATGCCTGCCTTGAGCTTCCCAGCACCCTCAGTGCTCTGGGCCTCACGGGCCAGCAACCAAATGGCCCATAGGAGAGCCCCGGCACATGTTCCAGGCCTGCTTTGGCAGGAGCACTCAGCATCTCTGGGCACACAGAGCAGTAGCTCATGAGGCTTTTGGGGCACATCTCCAACACATCTAAGAATCAAGAGGCAGCTCAGAGTATCTCAAATGTATTTCACAAAGTCTGTGAAAAAGAGGGTCCCTCAGGCCCTACTCAAGAGCCTCTTTATTCTTATTTTAGATATCATTAACAAGAACAAGCAGCTGATTTCCCAGTTTGAGCAGATTCAGAGCAGCCAGTTATAAGTGAGGGAGAGACTTCTGAAGGAATGCAGGTACTCTCACAGTGGTGAGACTCATCTTGTCCATAAGAAAGGACTAATGGCACCACCAGAAAAGATGCAGGAACCTAAGGGCACACAGCCTGGGATTGCTCAGTGTGGGTATCAGCAGCCTTCCCTACCTCAGTAGCTCCTGAGTAATCGTATAATGATGTGATGTGAGTAATCTAGAACAGGCACTCTGTGTGGACTCCAGACAAACAGGTTGGAAATAGTTAACATATTTTGGAAACATGCTGATGAATAAGATAGTGAATAATCATAGGCTTCAAACACCTTACATTTTCACAAGCTTTGCAAAAGCTAAACTAAGCCTTTTTCTGCTCCATGCATGTTTTTACCACCATCGGATATAACACATCTTAGCAGATTCTACTTCAGATTGTACTAAACCAGTATTTTCTCAACTTCTTTGAAAATGTTCTTGCTTGTAGTTGTTCCATGTTAATTCTTCAGTCACTCCTCAAATACACAACTGGGCAGCATAGGTAATGTCTTCAGTCTCATTAGAAGCCAAGGAATTGCATTCATTCTTAAACCCCCTTGGTAGCTTCACTCTAAATGCTTCCAAGATGGGAGTGAATGCTATAGAAATTGCAGAGGAGTCCAAAGGGCTGCACTTCCCCTGTCGCTCAGTCTTATTTCATACCTGTGACATCTTTTAAGAAAGATTTACAAGGGGGAAAACTATAAATTAAAAAAAATAGTATTTTAAAAAGCCAAGGAAATCTTGGCTCCCCAAAGGAACAAGGACACCTAATCTCCTTGATGGCAGAGGAGGCCTAGTGAAAGCCAGGACTTCACCACCACCTGGCTGAACCAGGGTATCCACCACAAGGTGTCAGTGGAGGCCATGTGGGCAGCTATAACGAGGTGCCCTTCCCTCTCCAAGCTATGGATGTCAGCAGAGGCCTAGTAGGGAGACAGCACCAAGTTAGCACCCTTCTCCCCCACCAGCAGGATGACAGAGAAGGCCTACTAAAAGAGAAGATCCAAATAAGATTCATGTCATAAAACATAATAGTCAAAATCCCCAGGATACAGTGAAAAATTACCCACCATACCAAGAACCAGGAAAATCTCAACTTGCATGAGAAAAGACAATCAACAGCTGCCAGCCTCAGGATGACACAGATGTTGGAATTATACAAGGTGTAAAGAGGAACCAGACAGACATCTGAGAACTGAAAGATGCAGTAGCCAAAACAGAAAACTCAATGGGTGGCTCTGCAGCAGAATGGAGAAGACAGAGGAAAGAATCCATGAACTTGAAGTCAGAATGGTAGAAATTACCCAGTCTGAACAACAGAGAGAAACTAGACTGGAAAAAAAAAAATGAACAGAGTGTCAGGGACTTGTGGGACTAATAACAAAAGATCTAATTTTGTTGTCATCATAGTCCCAGAAGGAGAGGAGAAAGAGGGCAGAGCTGAAAAGATGTTTAAGAAATAATGGCTGAAAAGTTCCCAAATTTGGCTAAAGACATAAATCTACAGATTCAAGAAGCTGAGCGAACTCCAAACAAGATAAAACCAAAGAAGTCTGCACCAACAACAACTTGGTGTGGATGATAAACTTTCTAGACACTCTAACTATAGAAAAATCTGTTTGAATTGCTCTTTTGGTCACTGCTTTTTACCATGTAGCCTTGGAGAGTGTAGTTTCTCCCTGAACATCTCTCAGTCTCCGGAGGTTGAGCTATTAGGCAACAGCAGGGTTTGTTTCCTTGAGGGTTTTCCCTCATCTTGAAGCTACTAAACCTTGGCAGAGGTTTGTGAACCTGAGCAGACCCTATTCCCCTGGCAGCTGGGGTGTGGACACCAGATCCTTGTCTAGGCAGCCGTGAGTTGACAGTGACTGCTGCTGGGTGATGCATGCTGGAGGGCCGACTATGTTACTTGCTTTCTCCTCTCTTCCTATTTGCTTCAAGTGACATTCACCCTGATGTCAGTGCCGGGTTGGTTGCTCAATCTTATTTACTGACCAGAAGTTGCATACGGGAAAAGCAAATCTGCAAGTACTTCCTGGAAAATGACCTGCTATTCTAATGTTGTAAACAGCTGGATGTAGAAAGCCCTTGTGTTCTTGCCTCATTTTCCCTTTCAGGAGCTAGTAAAGCTCCTGCCAGTGCCTGGTGGCCTGAGTGGCCCATGTTTTCTTTGTCCACTTTGCTCTGCCATGTGCGGGACAGGAGTTGCTGTGTTTGGCCCCACTACGTCTGCAGGAACCGGCCAGCTGTTGAAATTCAGGAGGAATAGTGGTCAGGCTATATATATACTTTTTGCCCCTCTCTGTATGTATGTTGTACTTTATAATAAAAATGAAAACTCTCTTATGTAGAGACCTAATTTATAATAAAAGATCAAATCAGATCTGCTCTATTCGGAATGAGGGAAAACCTACTTGGCTGGTGTTTTAACAAATGCCTTTTTAGAACATCCAAGCCTACTCTTGGTAAGGCTGCATCTAGGGTCCCAGCCAAGTAGTGGCAGGGCTGTGGCAAAGCCTGGTCTAATCAAGAAGTTACTCTCTCTCTTCATTTCCATTTCTTTTTTCCTTGTTTGCTATTGCTGACAAATGTCGTGTTTGGCCCTGTGAGCTCTGCCTTGTCCTGTGTTCCTTTTCAGTGAAGGGAGAAGGAATAAACTCAGAGATAAAGATACTTCCAGGGCAGAAGGATAGCACTGGGCTCCCAGAGTCTCCTTGGGGTACCTGGTGGGTACCGCAGACTGACTATCTCGTGGTCACCTTTGCCACCTCTTGACATGAAGGACAGTTATTTAGGAGATCTAGAATTTTCCCTTCAAAGTATTTCACACAGCAGAGGTGGTTCCCAAACTGTGCCAAGGTGCCTTAGGGCACCACAGCAAACTCAAAGGTGTCTAATTTTCAAATGCAGCGGAAGTTCACATCCGTTGAACTCCACGTGAAGCACCAGCTTGGGGTAGTTTGCACTTCCAACATTAGATCCTGCGTCATTCTTCCTGATGACTTTGCATCTTTGCAAAGCTGGGTTCGCAGTGGTTGTTTGGACCTGACTACTTCATATGTGGAACTGTTAGGCATTTCTTTTGGCCTAGGGAAGCCAAGAAAAATGTGCTGAGATACCAGGGACTCCATGAACCAAGAAAGTTTGTGAACCTCTGTCTTAGAAGATCTGCCCAGATAGGCGCACTACAAAGCCAACATTTCTTTTCAATTTTTGCGCTTCATGTTACTGATTCATGCACATTTACATTCCCCGTGTCATTCATCAGTTCCCTTCATTCATTCCCTGAGTAGTTTTTGCACAGTAGATTGCGTACCAGGAGAGTGTGCATGGAGGGGATGGTGGGGCTGAGGCCTGGAGAGTGAGTAGGAAGCATTTAGAGAAGAGCATCTCAGACACTAGTGGGGACCAGAGCAGGACTGCAGAGATGCAAGCTGGGGAGTAGGCAGGCTGGAGAGATGAGTGGTGTTGGTGTGTGAAGTGACTTAACCTGGGGGAGGGGAGTGAGGCTTGTTCATGGCTTCAGCCCCCAGGCAGCCTGGTTGGATCCTTGGATTTCTCCAGGCTTGACTTCCACTTGCTAGCCTGCTGGTCCTCCCTTTCCTACCACGTGCCAGACACAGAGGTGCCTAAGATACTGTTCTTCCCTTAAGGAGCTCACACAAGCAGGGGAGACAGACATGGGTCCAGCAAAGTCTTCCTAGGAAGAGGGCAGTGAACACAGCCCTCTGCTGGGAAGCTGGGGCCCTTTCTCTCTTTGCCACTCAGGTGAGCTGCTTACCTTCTCGGAGTGTGGTCTGTAGATCAAAGCCTTGGATAAAGTGACAGCCAAGTCCTTCCTACCGTTTCTCTGCAGCTCTTATCTGTCCGAAGTTGTTCAGTGCTTCAGAGTTGCAGCTGCTGGGAGCATTCTCTGTTCTGTGGAGCCTCCAGGCTGAGAGTTGGCTGTGCCTCGGGGCCCTGCCCCAGCCCTGCTGCCACAGGAAGCCAGTCACATCTGCAGTAGACAGCACCTGTTCCTCTCCTTGGTGTTGCTTGTTTCCTCAGTGGCACAAGAATTTGTGGCCCTGACTCTGAACTCGGGAGAGGCTGGAGATGCTGCAAGAAACCATGAGAGCAGGTGCTAGCAACAGAGCAAGAGGAAAGAACGTAGTCAGCCTCACAGACTGTGTCATGACGGGTCTGGAGTGTTCCGTGCCATGCACTGCTAACCCAAGAACCCCAGACTCAGAAGGATTCTTGCCTTTTGTTCATGTTCATTTATTCAACTCATTGTATGCCAAGCTAGGAGCAAAGCAAAGTCCCTGCCCTTGTGGCGCTGACCCTCTGGTCAGGGAAACAGCCAGTGGGGGGGAAAATGTGTAATATGATGTCAGGTGGGGCTAAGCACTGTGAGGGCTAAGGGAGGGGAGAGTGGCCGGGGGACTGTTTTAGATCCTGTAGTCAGGTCAGGCAAAGTCTCTGTGAGGTGGTGACACTTGAGCAGAGACCTGACGAAGTGAGGGGGTGAACGCTGCAAGTAACTAGAGAGCACGTCAGCATGTGCAAAGGCCCTGAGGCAGAAGGAGGCCAATGTGACCTGTGAGGTATGAGGAAGGGGGAGAGTAGTAAGCAGTGTGGGTGGTGGGAGTGGTGTCCATAGGCCAGATCATAAAGGGTTAATAGGCCTCATAAAGACTCGAGGTTTTGTACTCAGTGTGATGTGGAACCGCCTGAGGGTTTTGGTCAGGGAGGGGACACTATCTGAATTACTATCTAGAGGACCCCTCTGGCTTCCATGTGGAAAACGGCCCATCTTTTGGGAGTCTCTTGTGGTGGTCACATGGGTGCAGACACGCCACGGTCCCTGCTCCCCAGCGCGGTCAGTTTAGAAGCTGCCAGCAGGGCATGAGCTTGCTCTCCTGCATTGTGCAGTCAGCTTGAGTACGTGTCAGGAGACGGGGCCTTAGCTTCCTGGGCTGGAAATTGAGGGGACTGGGTCACCTGGCGAGTTAGAAGGGAGGAGGACAGCAAGATAGGGAGTGCACATTTATTTGACTGCTGTTCCATGTGTGAGACTAGCTAGGGGCTTTCCTGTGTCACCTCATCACTCCCGAGCAGAACGCCCAGCTGGTTCCAGTCGGGCACTAAGTGTCTGTCGCCTCGTAATTCTGTGGGACAGGTCCTTCCAGAGCCCACGAAAGCAGGTCCTAAATTCCCCTCTGCCTGGTCATGTGAAAGTGTGACAGGTGGTTCGTGGGCTTGACAGAGATCCCGACAGGTTGGATAGACCAGCATTGAATAAATACGAAACAAGTTTGTAAGCTAAAACTTGAATAGAAACAGTATTCTCTGGGGACAATAGAACTGAATTTGTCCTTGGAAAAAGCATCTCAGGATAGTGAGAAAGCAAAGAACCAAGTTCTCAGGTCTGTGCTGATGGCCCGTTCCCAGGAGGTTGTAGAACGGACTGGGGCCCAGAGCCCTGGGATGCTCGGGCTGCCCAGACCAGCCCTGTGGTTTCCTGGAGACAGTGACAGCCACCAGAAGTCACACGTGATGCAGTGTCCCATTGCCTAATTGCTGAGGTGTGACTAAGGCATTCCTGATTGAGTGTGGGCACCCTGGCTGTGGTGAAAGCAACCCACTTGGTCACAGCCGTGATTGCAAAATGCAACGATGCAGATCCCAGGGCTGAGCCGGCCTCGCTGGTAAGTGGCAGACGCGACTGCTGAGGTCTCATGCTCTCGCTCTGGCCTCTGTTGACTCATATCAGATCTGCCTTCCTGCTGGGTTTCAGTGGTAGAGAGACCAGTTGAGCATATTTCAGGGGAACCAGGTTGGTGAGTTGGGGGGCTCCAAGACCACTTCTGGTTCAGCGATTCGCCAGGACTCGCAGAACTCAGCAAAGCTTTTTATTTATAATTATGGTTTGTTACAGCAATAGGCTGCAGACTACAATCAGCAAAGGAAAAGGTCACACAGGGTGGAGTCCAGGGAGAGCCCAGGCACAGTGTCCAGTTGTCCTCTCTCGTGGAGTAACATAGACTGCACTTAATTTTCCCAGCAAAGATGTGTGACAACATGTATGAAGTCTCTCCACCCAGGGACGCTCACCCAAGCCATGGTGTCCAGGGTTTTTATAGGCCATCAGTCATGTAGGCACAGAGCACCCGGGTATCTAGCTCACCTACTCGGTGTCCAGTACCCTAGGACATCACACTGACAGTGTCATTCAAAGCCCCAGGAATAGGAAATCAGGTGCTCACCGTAAATCTCACTGTTAGCAGGAACTAGCTGTATGGCCCGAGGTCTCAGGTACGTGGGACACTCTTACCAGGCAGGACGTTCCAAGGCTCAGAGGTTATTTCTCAGCAGCCATTCAAGGGCCAGTCCTGAAGATCTTTGGAATATGCCGGGTTTGGGGCAACCCAGGCATAGTAGTTGGGGAAAGTGTTTGCCGTCAAGTGGCCCCTCTCTCATGTGGACCCGCCCCTGGCTGTGTCCTTGTGGAGTTGAAGGAAGCCCCATGGCACCGAGAGCCAGTGGCTTCCATTCTCTCTATTTCCAGGGGACCCAGTCCCAGCTCCAGCCTTAGCCCGCACCCAAGGTACGCCCTGGCAGGTGCTGACACCCCTGGAGGCCATTTCTGTGTAGTTCTGGCCCAGGGCTGCAGGGTCGTGGTGGGAGCCTTGCGGAGCAAGCTCCTCCTGCCCCGTGCAGCTCGTTCGCTGCAGCCCCTGGGGCATGAGGCCCAGGCTGCTCAGGTGGGGACCCCAGCTGGCCTAGGGTGCACCCTGCTCCTCCCTGCTGATGTCTGCCGTTTCTCTCTCCTGACAGTTTCACGATCGACAAGGGGGACTCCCACATGGACACCGGTGCCACCATGTCTGAGGTGACGGCTGTACAAGTGTCTCTCTTCAGCCTGACGGACATAATTCTGTTCTCGATCATCGTGGGTCTCTTAACCTACTGGTTCCTCTTTAGAAAGAAAAAAGAAGACATCCCTGAGTTCAGCAAAGTTCAGACAGTGTAAGTGGCACTGCCCAGCACCCTCTCTGTCACTCCTCTCCCGCATCCTTGAGCGCCTCTCTCACCATGCCAAGCACGTCCTGCATGTGGGCCTCAGGCTGAGAGAGAAGCGAGCTTCCTTTTAGCATTTTGGGTCGAGTCTTGGGTTTTGCTTTATTGGTACACTGAGCTTCAAATCTGCCTTAACAATCCCTTATGTTTACATAGCACTTTAGAGTTTATGAGGACCTTTTATATCTGCTGCTCATTTGAACTTCACAGGAACCATTCAGAGTAGAAGACACTATTGTACAAACAAAGAACTTGAGGCTCAAGGGTGGTAATCGAGCCACCCACGGTCATCAGCCAGCGATGGCGGTGCTAGAGCTGGAACCGTTTTTGTTTCACTCCAGGCCCAGTGACCATTCCTTTTTGTAAGCAGATGGCAGCCTTTTACATAGGCTCTAACAGTGAGATGGTTACTCCTTTCTAGTCCTTTCCATTACTGACAAGGAGAGAGTCGAGGTGTGTTGCTAGTATGTCTTCAATACCTAATAGTTGCTCATTTGTCTTTTACATGGAGGAGCCATCTTAGGCTTAGAGCCTTGGGGAGGGACCATATCAAGCTTGACTTTATTAACATTGATTTGTTTTGATTTGATTTTTTTTTTTTTGAGACAGAGTCTCACTCTCTTGCCTGGGGCGAGTGCTGTGGCGTCAGCCTAGCTCACAGCAACCTCAAACTCCTGGGCTCAAGCAATCCTACTGTCTCAGCCTCCCGACTGGCTGGGACTACAGGCATGCACCACCATGCCCGGCTACTTTTTTCTATATATATTTTTAGCTGTCCAATTAATTTCTTTCTATTTTTGGTAGAGATGGGGTCTCGCTCTTGCCCAGGCTGGTCTCGAACTCCCGAACTCAGGACGATCCGCCCGCCTCGGCCTCCCAGAGTGCTAGGATTATAGGCGTGAGCCACTGCACCTGGCCTGATTTGATTTTTTAACCTTCCATAAAGCTTCCTTTTAAGAATAAGTAGCAAAGATGGATTAGTTCAAAGACAAATATTAAGGAAATAATGTCAATAGTACAGATGGTATGTAGACAGGAAAAAATGATGGTGAAGGTGTGACTAAGAGACTATGCCCGTCTCCCCAGTTGATTTCCGTAAGCCACGTGTGAAAATCCTTCTCCAGACTTTAGGGTCCTGCAGCCAGAATCATTTATTGTCGGCTGTGTTTGACCCCAATCTCAGGCTCCAGAGGCCCATAGCCAGGTTTGAGCGGGAACCTACCAGGCCACAGCATGGCCGTGGGGGACCCCCTGGATTCTGCAAGGGGCAGATCTCAGGCCAGAACTCCCCAGGCTGGGCAGGGTAATTCCCTCTTCCAGTTTGGCTAACAGCTTTCTCTCCTAGAAGAGTTAGTCTTCAAACATTAAAGCATATATTCACTGAGCACCATTCTTGTATCATTGACAGGGCATTAACTTTACATTTTTAAAAACAGGGTTCAAGGCCAGGCACAGTGGCTCAAGCCTGTAATCTTAGCACTCTGGGAGGCTGAGGCAGGAGGATGGCTTGAGGCCAGGAGGTCAAGACCAGCCTGAGCAAGAATGAGTCCCTGTGTCTACAAAAAATAGAAAAATTAGCCAGATGTGGTGACAACCCCCCCGTAGTCCCAGCTACTTGGGAGGCTGAGGCAGGAAGATCGCTTGAGCTCAGGAGTTGGAGGTTGCAGTGAGCTATGGTGAAGCCACTGCACTCTAGACTGGGTGACAGAGCCAGACCCTGTCTCAAAAAAACAACAACAAAAAAGAACTGCGTTCAATCTTATTTTCATCATTGATTCACTGAGCAAATGTTAATATTTACTGAGGGCCTACTACAGTGTCCCAGACTCTGTTCTAAGGTTCGTGGCCACAGCTGTGAGTAAAACAGATGAATGCTGTCTTCATCAAGCTTACACTTTAGTGCCGGGCAGACCCTGGGCAAGACCCTTAAACTCACTCTGGCCCCGTTTCCTCATCTGCTAAGTGGAGGCAACAGCCCTGATCTCACGGGGCCGTTGTATTAAATGAGGAAATGTCTATAAACTCTCCCAGCGCAGTTCCCAGCACATGGCAGCTGCTCAGTGTTTGTGCCAGATTGTGTTCTGCGCCAGGCACTGTGCTAGGCATTATACGGACCACAGAGGTACTTTGCGTTAAAGAAACTGGGAAACAAGGGTGTCGAAAGGTATTTTCCAGAAATAGTTTATGAAATGCTTTGACGAACGTTGTCTAATCAGGGCCTCCTTGCAGCAGCGCCACGTGTGAGGCAGCGTGAGCCCCTCCGATGAGCCCAGGGCCGGGCAGCTGTGGAGTTGCAGGGCAGGGCGGGGGACCCAGGCTTCCAGAGCTCTAAGAGAGAAGGGACTCCTTCTGGTGGCGGGATCAGACTGTGTCCTGATGGAGGGGCGTTGAGCGAGTCCTTGAGGGTGGAGCCACCCCTCCAGGCTGAGAGGACCCAGCAGAGGGCCGAAGTGGGCCATGCACATCAGCTGGAACCAGCCTGTTTCACCGGGGCTGGTACAGGGTGCATTCCTTGTGTGGGAAAGTATTTTTGGTAGAAAAGTGTAGTATTCGAGATAAAGGGACCAGTGTCCAGGTCCCAGCTTCCAAACTGGCCCTCGTTCCCTCATCTGTAAGATGGAAGTACTGCCCCTGCTCTGAGTGGGGACGTGGGCGGACCGGGCGGTGGGGCGGGGGCGTGGAGCTGCTTCCGGAGGTGGTATTTCTGTAATTCCTCGTTCGTTCTCTCCACTCGCCTCTCTGGCGAGGTGAGTGATGAATGTGAAATAAAACTTCCAGGCTGTGGGAGCTCTGAAAGTCCTGAAGCACTTGTGTTCTGTTGATTCTAATTGCTTCTCTTTGCCAGGATGCTAAAACTGTATCTCCCTCCCCATAATCCTAACCTTCTACCCTTATGTGTGCGGTGTCTATATGTTACACATTCCTGTCTCATCCTTCCTTGTGTCATGCTGGGTACCTGCTGTGGCCAGGATTCCTACCCGTGCACCACGCAGGGGAAACATTTACGGTATAGTGGTTAAGTTCTGGACCCCAAAGTTGGGTGACTAAGGTTTGAATCTTGACTCTGCCATGTTAGCCATGTGACAATGGCCAAATCACTCAATCTTTCTAAGTCAGTGTCCTCAGCTGTGACCTGGGGTTAAGAATACTGGTTGCTTTACAAGGTTATGAAAATTAAGTGAGTGAGTCCACTGTAGAGCTTTGTGTCTAGCTCTTGGTGTGTGGTAAGCCCTCAGATGTTATATATTATTATTTTTTTATATTTATTTTTTAATATCATCTCCAATCTCACAAGTACCCTTTAACGAAGGCATTAGTAGCCCATTTTGCAGATAAGGAAACTGAGGTGCTAGTGATTGAGGAGTTTGCCTAAGGCCACCTAATTTCTAAGCAGAGCTTAGCCTTTGAACCAGGTCTGCAAACCCCACAACCCAAATTTTCTCTGTTTTACCATGCTGCTGCCTTCAGCCTCTTAAGATAGTGTTTATGTCCCTATAGCTTGGGTATCGCTTATCCGAAATGCTTCGGACCAGAAGTGTTTCAGATTGTGGATTTTTTTGGATTTGAGAATATTTGCATTATACTTAACTGGTTGAGCATCCCTAATGCAAAAATCTTTTTTCTTTTTTTTTTTTTGAGACAGAGTCTCACTCTTTTGCCGGGGCTAGAGTGAGTGCCGTGGCGTCAGCCTAGCTCACAGCAACCTCAAACTCCTGGGCTCAAGTGATCCTACAGCCTCAGCCTCCCGAGTAGCTGGGACTACAGGCATGCACCACCATGCCCGGCTAATTTTTTCTATATATTTTTAGTTGTCTGATTAATTTCTTTCTAATTTTAGTAGAGGCGGGGTCTCGCTCTTGCTCAGGCTGGTCTCGAACTCCTGAGTTCAAACAATCCGCCCGCCTCGGCCTCCCAGAGTGCCAGGATTACAGGCGTGAGCCACCGCGCCCGGCCCCTAATGCAAAAATCTTAAATCCAAAATGCTCTTTGAGCATCATGTTGGTGCTCAAAATTTTCAGATTTTGGAACATTTCAGAATTTGGATTTTGGGATAGGTATGTTCAACTTGTATTTCAAAGAAAACTGAGGCTCAGAGAGGTCACTTAGCTGATACAAGTGGGCTCAAGCCTGGACCTCCCACTATAAATCCCACCTTGGTGTCCCCGGCTGCTTGTTTTCCAGTGAGCACAGGTGGTCTCTGCTTCAGTGCCCTGTGGAGAGTGATTTCTGGCAGCTTCTAAAATTGGTATTTTAAAGTCTTTTAAGGCCTTGGCCACCTGGGAGGCTGTGTGCTAATAAGCAGGAAACCTTTGGATGCGGATAATTTAAAAAAACAAACCAATGGGCCAACTGTAGTCTGGCAGCAGGTACTTTGAATAGCAGTGAGACATAGGAAACATATCTTCAGTCTCCCCCCCAACCCCAGCCCTGGACTTCTAGGCTCAAGGGATCCAAGAGGACCCCCTGGGTGCTCAAGGGACTCTTCCAGGCATGCTGGCCTCTATGGCCCTCACTCCCAGTCTTGATTTGGCATCAGAACCTCAGGAATCCGGGGTCTCTCTGCTGCCACTGTCCATGTCTGGCTGAGGAAGATGCCACCTGTGCACCTTCTGGAGGCAGCACCCAGGGGCTTGCTCTCCTGGCCCAGATCAGCATCACTCCAGGAGGGCACTCGGCACAGTGTTTGCCCTCGAGGGCGTGGGGGTGGGAGAGGGCTTAATACACCCGTCAAAGTAGGCTTCGCCCTGAACACTCTGCCGGGCAGAGTTCCAGCTCACAAACGGCACTGTGGCACTGGGGTGTGGACGTGAGAGCAGGGGACACATCCGCAGTCTCTCCCCGGCCTCTCTGGCAAAAAGGGATGGGGTGGGGTGATTTTGAAGACCCTGGTGAAAATCAGAAGGATCCTGTAAAATGGGTCCCTGCCTTCCAGTCTTGCGGGAAGGGCAGTGCCGTGAACAGATTGGCGTGGCGTGTGCTGTGCTGGGTACAGTCGTGTACGCAGAGTCGGGAAACCCAGGAGGAAGTGATGGATTCTGACTTGGGCTTGGGGAAGACTGTAAAGAAATGGTGACATTTGAGTTGTGTCTTGAGGGTGGAGCAGGATTTTGACAGGCTGAGGTGGTATTCCTGAGGCACAGCGGGAGAAGGACCACGTGACTGGGGGTGCTGTTTGGTGGGTGTGTGTCTAGGATGGGATGGGGGCCGTGGAGTGTGGGAAATGCAGTTAGAGTGTCAGGTCGGAGCCTGACGCGAGGGCCACATGGATGGTATTCTGCGGACCCTGATTTCACAGTGGCGCCACACAGGCTGCGTGGAGGATGGAGGGAGGCTGGGAGGCCGGGAGACAGGTTGGGGGGCCGTTCTGGGAAGTGGTGCAGCAAGAGGTGCTGAGGCCTGAGAAGAGGGTTGCGGGGGGGGGGGGGGGGGGGGGGGGGGGGGGGGGGGGGGGGGGGGGGGGGGGGGGGGGGGGGGGGGGGGGGGGGAAGTGCATCGAAGGCCCAACTGATGGGTCCGGGTCCAGGTGGGTGTGAGAAGCAGACTGGAGAGTTGCGGGGCTGCCTGGAGTGGGCAGAAGGTAAGGCTGAGCTGGGCAGCACGGGCAGGTTTGGGAAGGAGAGTCTAAGACGTAGGGTTTGGGGATTCCTCGCGGGCACTGGAAGGAGAGTATCTAGATAGGGCCAGGGTGTTGAGCGAAACCCCAATTTAAGAAATTTGGACACCTTTGAAAGCAGTGGGGAGGTAGGGGCACGACTAGAGAAAAAGAGATCGAGGCCGTTAGAAGGGAAACAGTGAAATCATACAATTTTTGGAGACCGAGAGGGCTATAGTTGGCAGGGTTGGGCTACTCACTACTGGTTTCCCTGGTCTCAGGTCCTCAGGACCGAATGGGAGAGGTGAAGGAGTAAGAGACCAGGGAGGGTGGAGACGGGAAGCTCAGCTCAGCTCAGCTCTCGGGGGGGTCTCATTAGTATTCATTTGTAAACTTTTTACTGGGGTACATGACATGCATACGTAAAGCACACAGATCCTCCCTCCTGCACAGCTTGATTACTTGTCAAAAAGTGAACATGCTCATGTAATCAGCACCTGCCAGGCATGATGGCTGACACCTGTAATCCCAGCACTTTGGGAGGCCAAGGCAGGAGGATTGCTTGAGGCCAGGAGTTTGAGACCAGCCTGAGCAACATAGCAAGATCCCATCCCCACAGAAAATAGAAAAATTAGCCAGGTCAGGTGGGACATGCCTGTAGTCCCACCAGCTACTTGGGAGGCTGAGGCAGGAGGATTGCTTGAGCCCAGAAGTTTGAAGTTGCAGTGAGCTACGATGATGCCACGGCACTCTAGCCCAGGCAACAGAGCAAGACACTGTCTCAGAAAAAAAAAAAGAAAGAAAGAAACAACTCCTCACTGGCCCCTAAAAAGCTTCCTACCCCCTCCAGGCATACTACCCATTCAAGGGTCTCTACTTTCTGACTGCCTCTAACAGGTGAGTTTAGTCTGGATTATAACATGTGTATTCCTTGGCTTCTTTCTCGGCACCATACAGGAGGCTGACCGTGTGTGTGTTTGTAGCCCTGTCATCTCGGTGCTTTGTGTGAATAAACCACCTTTCATTCATCCTAATGAAGATGGACGTTAAGATTGTGTCCAGTCTGGGCTATTACAAAAAGTCCTGCTGAGAACATTCTAGTGTATATATTTTGGTTCCCGTGTGCACGTATTTCTGTCAGACGTGTCCTTGTGGTGGAACTGGTGTGTCCTAGGGACTGTTTGGGTTTTCCAGCGTGGTTTTCCCAACTTACAGGTCCACACCAGTGTGTGGTGTTTCAGTTGCTTCACGTCCCCACTGACACTCACTTCTGTCAGCTACCTTTTTAGCCATTCCAGCGGGCCTCTGGTGGTATCTTGTTTAATTTGCGTTTCTCTGAGGACCGATGAAGTTGCCCACTTTTTCCTGTTGGGTTCTGGCCTCCGTGTTGGTTTGTGTCCAGTTTAAGAAAACTTTAGCTATCTTAACATCATGAAGATGTTGTTTTATGTTTTCTTTTGGAGGCTTCGTTTTAGCTTTTCTTTTTTTTTTTTTTTTTTTTTTTTGAGACAGAGTCTCACTCTCTTGCCTGGGGCGAGTGCCGTGGCGTCAGCCTAGCTCACAGCAACCTCGAACTCCTGGGCTCGAGCAATCCTACTGTCTCAGCCTCCCGACTGGCTGGGACTACAGGCATGTACCACCATGCCCGGCTAATTTTTTCTCTATATATTTTTAGCTGTCCAATTAATTTTCTTTC
>RJWJ010026097.1:0-23296 GCA_004363605.1 Indri indri
AAACCTCTTCTGACCGGTCATTCTTGGATCTTTGTCAGCAGTGTGGCTTTGCTTTTTTGTCTATGAAGCTTGCACATATTTCAAGGATTTTACTTACACATTGCAGATGGCATTGTTTCTGTCTCAACGTCAAGTGTTCGTTGCCAGTTTACAGAAACACGACCGACTCATGTGCTGGTCTGTTGCCATCTGCTAACACTTTCCGTCTGTCTGAGCGACTCGTCTCTCATTTCCTGTGGAGCAGGTGTTCTGGTAGCAGATCCTCTCAGATCCCGCTCGTCCGAGAGATGTGTTTTCTGTGAACAGGTATCTAGAGTGGAAGGTGCTTACCATTTTGCCAGCACCTGGAAGATGCTGCTCGAGTCTGGAGCCCGCGTGGTTTGGTGAGAAGTCGGTTTTCAGTCTCAGGTCTGATTCTCTGTGGACTATGTGTTTTTTTCTCTACCTGTCCTTGAGGCTGTGTCTTTATCCCTGGCTTCCGTAAGAGCCACCAAGATGTCCCTAGGTGTGGTGTCCTATGGTCACTCCACATAGAGCCCTTGAGCTCTGCGGGTCTGTGGGTATTTCAGTTGCCCCCAAACCAAGTGTCCCCAAGTGGTGCCAACATATCAATGTATTTTACTCACAAACCAGCAAGTTGCCCAGGGCGTGGTGGGGACAGCATCTCTCTGCCCACTGGACACCCTCAGGGGGACGGCGTCTCTCTGCCCCCTGGACACCCTCAGGGGGACGGCTTCTCTTTGGCATCCACAGAGCTGTCCCTGACACTGAGACCTGGTGTCACCCGAGGGTCTGCTGCCTCTCACTCTCGCAGGGGGTGTCCAGGACAGGCTCGGGCGCTGAGGTGCTAAACAGTGTGGCTGCTCGGGGTTTCTCTCTGAGTGTCTCTCCCCTTGACCTCTCTGTAGGCCGCCCACATGACAGCCAGACGCCCTCTGTCAAGTGCTCCAGGGACAGACAGACCAGGCATAGCCAGTTCTTCCCCAGGGACCTGGAGGCGGGTGTCGCGGGCATGGTGTCTGTCTGGTGTGTGCTGTGCGTGTGTCGAGGTCTGTCCGGCCTGGAGGGAGGTGACACACGGCAGCTTTGCTGGCAGTGGAAGGTTATGACTCGTATGTGGGATTAGAAACACAACCGCGGCTGCCTGTGGAATATGGAATTGGCCATCATGGGTTTTTAACTATCACTGAATTTGGAAATGTCTGAGCCATTATTACCCGTTTTCCTCTTCCCTTTCCTCCTTAACTCCAATTCCACGTATACCATGTATGTTGTATTTAACACACTGTCCTGAACATCGTCCTAAATAATACAAAGAAACAAACTTGTTCCTTACGAAAGTTATGGACGTACCGCTAGGTCTAGTTTTTTCTCCGTCTCTGCATTATTGTTGAGAGTCGCTGTTGCTCTGACCGTGTAGCCGGCCGTTCACCACGTCCATTGTACAATTCGCATCAAATATTACGTTACTCATCTCTGGAAGGCCCTCTTTTATATTTCCCATTGCTCTCTTCCTTACGTTTGTTTTTCTTTAGATCCTTGAGCATATTAATAATATCCATAATAGCTAATTGAAGGTCATTACATGCTAATTCCATCATTTCAGTGATCTGGGTGTGTTTTCTCTGCATCCGGGCATTTTTCCTACTTTCCGGAACAGGCGGGGTTTCCACTGCCTGCTGGATGCTGTGAACCCGGTGCCGAGGCAGTGGGATTATGGACATTTCCAGGTTCGCAGTTAAATTACTGGGGGAGAGTGTGATCCTCTTGGCCTCGTGCCTGAGCTCTGCAAGGGCAGGTGCAGGGGGGTCATCACCCTGGGGCTGGCTTGGTCCTTTGGCCAACTTCACTCTCCATCCCGGAGGTGAAACGCAAACCTCCCAGGCTTGTGTGACCTGGGAACTTTCAGCCGAGGTCCCGGTGGCATTTTCACGGGCCTAGTGGATGCGTCACCCAACTCGTGCTGACCGGACTGGGTGGAAGGCCAGGAGGGTGCTGGAGTCCTCCCCGCAGGCTCCTCATGGCACGTCGCACGGCCACCTCAGCCCCTCCACGGCTGCTCCGTCTGTCCGTCTCACAGCCTGTCCCTGCGCCCAGCCAGAGCCATCTCAGGCTCACTGGGGTCTCCCTTCCCGCAGGAGCTGCATTGTGAGCTGACCGTCTCCAGCTCGCTGAGTCCAGCCATTGTTTCCGTGTTGCTGACTCTCACCCGCTGGGAACCGCTGCTCCGGGAGTCTCTGTGCATCAAAGGGAGTCCTCCTGGCACATGGGACACAGACACGCGTCCCGCAGTTTCCCAGCTGAGCACACCATTTTCAAGTGTTTAGACACCGTGCGTCAATCTCCGCGGTGTGTGTTCTGGTCTGAAGGCGGGAGACGCATAGCAGACCCCACTGCGGAGAGCCCCCCGTCGACACGCCAGGGCAGGCACCGTCCGCTCGGCCCTCACCGCTGTGGCCTTCCTCAGTGGCTCCCTCCCCCCACACTAATCAGTTCTATCCACACCAATGCGATGCTCCTGTTCACACGTATTCACACGCTCTCACTCCTAAGGCAGCAGAGATTTTGGTGTGAGAATTATCATCCCATGTGAAAGACAGAAACGGAGAAGCCAAGATGCAGTCTGGAGACTTAGCTAAAGGTCCCTGGACGTGGTGAGTCCAGAACTCCTGGTTTTCAGCCCCGATGACGTTCTTTCATGCTGCTGTGGTGCCTGTGAACGAGGTCCCAGCTGGGGGAGAGCTGGGTGGGGGACGGGGGGGCCTCCCTTCCTCCCTCCCACCAGCCTGTGGAAGCAAAGAAACTTCCCTCAGCAAACATGGCCGAGATGAGGGTTTGCAGAAAAGGGGAAAAGCTAACCAAAGACAAAGTCTTTAAAAGACATCACAAGAACCAAAAGCATTTCAATGTGTAGGCGTTTGGAGCCTAGGCCCTGGTGCAGAGACGTGGACCCCTCGTTCGTCAAGAGCCACGTACGGCTCAGGACACAAACGCCGTCACCGCCGGGAGACTGGCCAGTCTGGCCAGGCCAGGCCGTGGAAACAGTGTCTAGTTAAATCAGTGGCCACTCTGTGGCAGGAAGGCTTGGCAGAGGCTGCCGGAACATTCCCTGGAGAGAGCAGGAGAAGGTGCTGACCAGGGACAGGCGGGAGGTGGAGAAGGGTCCGCGCCGTGGCAGGTCTTGCGGAGTCTTTGCCGCAGAGGAGCTGAGAAAAGCGCCCCTTGCTCTACTCCTAGAAGGCCGTGCTCTGCCGATCTCACCGGGATCACGATTTGCAGGTGGAACAGGTGAAACACCTCCGTTCCTCCCCAAAATATAAACCGGCCAACTCAGTTTAAACTGGAGGCTTCTGTGCTGTCTGGGATGACGTTTCTTTTGCAATGTTATGCTTTCTTGGCCCTTTAGTTCAGAATTATTTCTTAACCTCACAAAGGGAGAGACTGGTTGCTATTTCCAGCCTTTGCTGACTTCAGAGCAAGAGCATTCTGGAACCTGCATGTTCAGTGGACCATCCATCTTCATGCACAGCTGAAAATCCTGTCCCAGAAGAGCAGAGCAATAACAATAATAAAGTTGCTAAAGTGACATACAGCTGAGCAGTGTATCACACCACCAGTCCTGTGTCCTGAATAGAAGAATTCACGTCTTTGTCAGATACTTTTATTTCCTGAAAAGAGCTCCCAGCT
The DNA here is from genome assembly GCA_004363605.1 of Indri indri. Lineage (NCBI taxonomy): Eukaryota > Metazoa > Chordata > Mammalia > Primates > Indriidae > Indri > Indri indri. The sequence continues at coordinate 3,688 of RJWJ010026097.1, forward strand.
GAGGCTCTATCCACATGTGACACGTGGTCTATAATACATTTATTTAAAACAATTTTAGCACAGTAAAGACGGCAATTACGTAACAATGCCCATAACATTGTTGACAGACGGCTAATCTTCTGCAAGTAGAAGCTACTTATTTTGGAAGAGCTCCCTTTTATTCTCTGCAGAGGGGTAGAAAGGAACATTTTGGGGACCCTGGAAAACAAGATGCACCACGTTCTGATTTTCTTAAACGCTTTACTGTTTGTTAATATAAGCAGTTTGTGTTCAAAAACATTCCCTGTACTCATGCTTGCAATTCATCTCCAAAGGGTCTCGGGGTCCTGGAAGCTCCGATTTATTCATTTCCACCTCAGGGGTGTGCTTTGAATATAAATTACATTTGAAATACTCTGTGAGTGCAATGACATTTCTGTTCCTTGTCAGTTAGCTCTGCTGAAACGCACGAAGCTGTTCTTGTTTTGTGGTTCATCGGGTGGACTAAACACGAGAGTGAACTGTCCGGCACACATCAGTCATCACTGCGGTCCTTGTGCTGTGCGGCGCAGGGCACAGGGGCTCCCTCCCCTGTGGGACACGGGCCAGGGTGGCCCACACGCTGTCAGGGCCGTTGGCAAGTCCACACAGCCTCCTGCTCTTGGTGTCTCTTTGTCCCGTGGAGCCTCCTACACTCTCGAGCCCAGACAGCTCTGCCTCGTGGCCATGAGGTCCGTAAGCCACCACTTCCCGGGGTTCGAAGCTCTGACACCAGCTCCTAGGGGCATCCGCGGCTTGTCTGTCAGTGGCCCGCAGGTCCCCTCCGCCGACACTGCCGCTCCCTTCTGACATGCATTTCTCTCCCACTCCCCAAGGTATTTTTTTCCCTCCAAGGCTAATTGAGTTTCTGCTCTATTCAGTGGCCACCCTGGACTGATCTATCCCTCCCTGATTTCCTTCTCTGCTGAATTCCTGCAGAATTTGTGGTCTGGTCCCCGAAGGAAGAGCTTAGCCGTCTGAGTGTGCCACGCTTTGGCCACTGCCTCAGGGTGGGCTTGTCTCCCCGCTGTGTACCAGGGGAGGGGCTCTGCCTCCCCCCTGCCAGACACAGCGTTACAACGACACACCCGGAGAATGTCATCAAAACGGCATGTCTGGATTCCAGCCAGGATTGTGGCAATTTCTCCCAAAGTAGCGCTACGACCGATGGGACCACGGGAGCTGCGTGGTAACAGCTGAGAGAGCCGATCCGCTCCAGAAACCCCCAGGGGAGAGCTGGCCACGGGAGAGGCTTCTCAGCATCCTGTGTAAAGACCAGGGCTTTTCGCTATTCACACGGAGACCTCTCCCTCCCGTGAGTGTGTCCCGAGCTGTGACCAACGCCAGGCATGTTAGCTGTGCCCCCTTGGGGTAAGCCTTGGATGTGAGCCCCCAAGGGAGACACTGAAGCTGCCCTTAGCATCCGACCAACAGTCAGTGACTTCAAACCCGGCTGGAATGTACGTCTGAAACACACATCGGTGAGGCCTGTGCCTTCGCCAGACCTGGGCGCGAGGTCTGGTGCACGCCTGCCAACATCAGGGTGCGTGTCCTCACACGGGGTCCAACACGTGGGCTTGGAGGAGGAGGAATCAGAACAGTCATGGCACGAACAAGTCTCCACAGTACTCGTGATTAAGTAAAGCATAGAAACTGCATGTGACGTCACAGCTGCGGCCACACGTGTGGGTAAGATGGTTTGCTGCCATCCCTGCGGCTGTCTGGTCGGACACGCGTGGGCGCTGTCTGTGCCTTGCGACCACATCGTAGGAGTCCACACGACGCGGCCCAGTGTGAAGATGAGCAGGTCCGGTGAGGAGCGTTTGGAGAAACTGGGCGCATTTTTGTCTCTCATCTTTTTTTAAAGATCTTTTTTTAAAGAGACAAAATAAAGAAAATTCGTTTAATACAAAGAGCTTTTTTGTTTGTTTGTTTGTTTTTGAGACAGAGTCTCACTCTCTTGCCTAGGCTAGAGTGCCATGGCATCAGCCTAGCTCACAGCAACCTCAAACTCCTGGCCTCAAGTGATCCTCCTGCCTCAGCCTCCCAGGTAGCTGGGATTACAGGCAGGTGCCACCACGCCCAGCTAATTTTTTCTATTTTTAGGTGTTTGGCCAATTTCTTTCTATTTTTTAGTAGAGACGGGGTCTCGCTCTTGCTCAGGCTGGTCTTGAATTCCTGGCCTCAAGTGATCCTCCCTCCTCGGACTCCCAGAGTGCTAGGATTACAGGCGTGAGTCACCGCGCTCGGCCAATATAAAGAGCTTTTAAACAAACAAGTTAAAATTATATGGGTAGGCGTGTGTTGTAGGTAGTTTTCGGAAAGCAGCAACATTCCAGGAAAAGTGAGTCTCCGCCTGATGTTGGCTTAGAGAGGATTCATGCTCCTTACGTGTGGAAAGCCCAGCGGTTCACAAATCTGCTTCTGTGCTGGGAATCACCTCTGGAGCAGGTGAAAACTAACATTGCAGACCTCCTGAATCTCCTAATGCTGATGGGCAGATAGTTTGGGTCAATAATTCTCCGGAACACTGTTTGTTTCATCCTAAAATTCTATCATTTCCTAATTATGTTGATAATATGCAATAAACTATTTTGAGTGGTGTACAACTGACCTTTCATACCTGTGGGTTTCGCACATGTGGATTCAGTGACCTCAAAAATAAAGTTGCATCTGTACTGAGCATGTACAGACTTGTTTTGGTCATTATTCCTAGAACAACCAACTATATTCACACGGCATGTACACTGTACTTGGCGTAGTAAGCAATCCAGAGATGATTCAAAGTACACACAGGCTGTGGGCAGGTCATATGCAAACACGACACTGTTTCACGGGAGAGACCTGAGACCCGGGGATGCGAGGGCCGTCCTGGAGCTGACCCCGTGACACCGGGGATGCTGCATTGGTTTTCGCGGGTTGCTACGATATAACACCACGGACCTGCGGCCCAAACAACGGGACTTTGACAGCTGACAGCGCCGGAGGCCGGACGTGAGACTGAGACGTGGGCAGAGTCGACTCCACCCCAGGGCAGCCAGGAGGGTCTGTTCCCGTTTCTCTCCTGCTTCTGCTGGTTTTCCGGTGATCTCTGGCATTTCTGAGTCTGGCAGTAGTACGGTCTGTCTGCCCCAAACCTAACGCTGAATTCCACCTCGTGTTGGAGGCGGAGCCTGGGAGGCAGCGTTTGGGTCCGGGGGCGGGGGGGGTGTCTCTCGAGTGGCTCGGTGCCCTCCCCGTGGTGGGGCGAGTTCTGGCCCTGCTGGTTCTCCCAGGGCTCAGTGCTGGGGGGCCTGGCGCCCGTCCTCTGCTCTCACTCCCTCGGGTGCCACACGCGCAGAAGCCCCCCAGACCTCAGCAGAAGCAGGAGCCGCTGACACGGCCTTGTACAGCCCACAGAGCCAGAGTCGGATGAGCCTCCTTTCCTGAGGAATCCCCCAGACGCAGGAGTTTCCTTATAACAACCCTGTGCTCACCCCCCGACACCCTCAGTGCAGAGACCCCAGATCTGTGCGTCACCCCAGTGCCGTCAGGATAGTTACCCCACACCTGTGTATAATCCCCAGCGCCCTCAGGAGAGATCGACCACACACCTGTGCCTCATCCCCCAGCACCCTCAGTGCAGAGACCCCACACCTGTCAGTCATTCTGAAGTACCCACAGTGCAGAGACCCCACACCTGTGGATCAGTCCCAGCGCCCTCGCCCAAGAGATCCCACACCTGCGGTTCATCGCCCACCATCCTCAGTACACAGAACCTACACCTGTGAGTGATCCTCAATCACCCTCCGTATAGAGACCCCACACCTGTGCCTCATCCCAGCACCCACAGCACAGACTCCCCCCACCCCCCCGGAGATTCTCCAGGTTGCACAACTTCCTTCAGCAAATCCTCCCTGTCACCCTGTCCCCTACCCCCGGTGAGCTTGCCGTGCACCTCTCGTGACAGGGCCCCACCGTAGCCCCCGGGGACTCTGCAGCTCTCTGTGCTAGGAGGTCCCGGACTTCAGGGCAAGAAGCTGCAATCACTGTCCCGAGACCCCAAACCCGCAGCAAGGTGGCCAGGGGAGGCAGGAGATTTTGAAATGTGAGTGGACAAGTCAACAAGGCGATGCTCTTACTCAGACGGGAGTTCGCTGAGTGTGAAGTCAGACACCGCGAATTGCCGGGACACATTTTCCTTAGAAGCTTTAACAGTGTGTTTTCAAATTCTTTCCCAGAATCACTGTGACATTTCATTGGCCATGTCTGCTCAGCGAATAGTGACACATGAAATAAAATAGGAAGTGGATGACTGAACAGGGACCTCCAGGGCCAGCGCTTTGTCACCCGGGGGTCCTTCCGTCCCCCCATTCAGGGGAATGTTCTGGGGACAACTGTGTTAACAAGATGCGGGGTGCAGGCACTCTGTCTCGCTGAGGGTTTCAAAGTGTTTGACGCAGGAAACGGCCACTGTGTGAGCACGTCTAAGTGGTATCTCAATTTATCTGCATTTACAGAGATTACCTTCGGCTCACCAGGAAAACTGCACTTTTTATTTACCTTGCTTATTTTTTTTTATTTCAGGATGTTATGGGGGTGCAGACATTTTGGTTATGTGTGATGACTTTGCCTCCCCCGAGCTTACTGCCACGTCTTCCAGAGTCCCGCCCTGTCTCCGTGCGCGAGAGATCAGCTGCTGTGGCCGTGAGGGTCAAACGCGTCTTTCCTGAGGTTTTCGTTAAACTTACAGCAAATGGTGAGCAGTGTCTACAGTTTAAACTTATGTGAAACTGATTTCCTTAGGTACAGATTTTAATTTGAAAAGCAAAGGGCTCACCCCACTTGATTTCCGTGCAGGACATGGAATTGCGAGACCAGGAACCACAGCAGTTGCCTTGCGGGAAACTGGCTGTGAGAAGTACGCGGGATCGTCAGTGCTCAGTGTACGCTATCGTCCCCGCACCAGACACCGGGACGTAGGCTAATTTCCAGTCCAGTTCTGTTCCTAAATGAAGAAAAGGAAGTTCGCACATGTGCAAAATTTTGGCAGCATTTGTTCTTTTAGGGTGGGAATTGATGAATTGTGCCTGGTCAAAATGGGACGTCTCCAGCGTGTCTGTGAGCCACTATCGGGGCCACACAGCGGGGTACACCCCTGGTCCGTCCTTACCTGGTGCCCAGCTGCACCTGTCTCTGTCTCTGTGTCTGCCTCTGCCTTTGTCTGTCTCTCTGTCTCTGTTTCCATGTCTTTGTCTGTCTCTTCTATCTCTCTCTGTCTCTATTTCTGTCTCTCTGTTTCTCTGTCTCTACCTCTCTGTCTTTCTCCCCTCCCCCACCCACACACTCCGCCATCATCTCCCCTCAAGGACAGGTAGGTGCTCAGTGACCTATAAGCAAAGACAACTCTGTCTCTGGGGAACGTTAGTAGGTGAGACCTCCCGTGGGGTCGGAAACAGCAAGCTCAGCCCTCCTTAAGGCGGGTGCGGGGAGCAGATAGCACCTGGGCGGGTCTGCGTGGGGCCGCCGCCTCCCAGGGCTGGAGCAGGGCTTCCCGTGCAAGGCCACCGTCTTGCCATGGCCAGAGTTTCCCACTTTTTTCTGGAGAAGTAAAAAAACATAGATTTTTATATATATGTGACATCCTTTTCTTTTAATCGGTTACTGATTAAAATTTAAACCACCACGCGGGCAGCCGCTGGCTGCTGCACCGTGGAACCGGTTCGCTGGGGCACGGGCGGTGTTGACATGCAACAGTAAGGCCTGGTTCAAACGCGCAAACAAGCGTATTCTCTTGTGTTCTCCATGGCTCTTTTTCTCCAGCTGGCCACAAACCCGGGATTCACACGGTTGACCAGGCCTTCACATGCAGATTCCAGCTCAGGTCGGCCCTGCCCGCAGCGTTTGGAGTCAGCGTGACCCCTCCTGCCCCGGCTCCGGCCGTCCCAGCCACGCGTGCCTGTTCCTGCCACGGGTTCCTCCCTCCCTGAGTCCCATCGCTCACTTATTCTCCCACGGAACACTCCGCAGCGGCCACTGCGTGTGGGCGCCGTAGCGGGGGGGAGGGGCGTGGCCGGCACAGGTGAGCAGGTGGGCTCCGCCCGGAGCTGAGGGAGGCGAGGGAATCGGCCGCCCTGCGGGGTCCAGGGCTGCTCGGGGCAGGTCTCCTTCCCCTCACGGGGCGAGTTTCCAAGGAACCGTGTGTACATCCCTGGCCTTTATGGGAAGAGGAATAAAACCTTCTGGTTGAACTTCTTGTTTAAGTCTCTCTTAATGAGGAGACATTGACTTTCTGGCCACTTTATTTATCTTTATAGTAGGCAGGCCTCTGACTTTCACAGCCCGAAATTTTGTGGTTCAATTTTTCCTAAACATTTGTTTTCTTGACTGAACCGATATAATTCACTAGTGTCTCTTAGGGAATTTTTTACTTCAATTTTCAAGGTGCTGTTTTCCCTGACAGCACCTGATATTCAACAAATATGCCTTAAACTCCGGCTCCATTCCAGCCGGCACGCTAGCCGAGGGCTGCGGGATTGCCATGCTCCTTGCCCTGGGGAAGAGGATGGAGCTGTGAGAACACGGCCATGGGACACGGGGCCAGAGGACTGCATCCCCCCTCCCCACCCGCGGGGCAAGAGGAAGGAGCTGTACTCCCCTCCTGCGCAGAAGCCTTCAGAGCAGGCAGCTCTGTCGTGTCCTTCGCAAGAACGACACCCCCAGAGGGTGCTGCTCCTTCAGCATGAGCAGAGTCCAGAGACCCACAGCCCCGCAAAGTGAGCAAGAAATGCCCTCTGTCGGTGCCGGTCACTGCAGCTGCCGCCTGAAGGGGCGACGTCTGTCTGGTGCGCCGGGTGGTGGGACGTCACTGTGAGAGCGAGGGACCGGCCTGTCCTGACAGTGCGGGGCACTCGAGTCTGCAGGCCAGGGTCCCAGTGACCGGAGACACTCCCCAGACTCAGCCTCGAAGAGGGGAACGGAGCAGAGACGGGGCAGGACAGCAGCCCCGAGGACGGCCGGGACCTGGGCAGCTGGAGCCCACCAGTGACACAGGGGCGGCCCGCAGAGGAGGGGCCCTGACGGACCGTCTGTGACAAGAGGTGGACGCCCCTGGGCCGCGATGTAGCTCTAGCTCCCAGGGACTGCTGGGTGCAAGGGGACCAGAGCTGGGCGCTGGGGCAGCGTCCTGGTGTGTGGGGCTGGGCGCAGGGCGGTCTGTCCACGCAGACCTGGGTGGGACAGCCAGGCCCTCTGGGCTGACGAGTGGGGGATGCTGATCCGGGAGGGAACTCGGCTGAGACCCCAGCAGCAGAAGCCAGGCCGCCAGGTCCCCTCCATGCCCCGAGGCCCCTCAGCGAGGAGCGTCTCAGCTGACCATAAATGCCTCTAACAGACGTCATTTCAACACGTGCACTTTTTGTGGCAGTGACAATTAAACGTTGCTGGACACCCTGAATGGAGCAGACGGGATGAGCAGGTCAGTCTCCCACCTCAGCCACCCACGCACACCCTTCCCTCCTGGCCTCCGGCGCTGCCGCTGCCTTGCTGGGACAAGTTGGAAGACTGAGAGTCAGTCTGCAAACTTGGAGATGGGAGGCTTAGTGTGTGTGTGCCGTATGTCGATTGGCCTGTTGATACATAGTAGCTAACTTTTAAGATACTGTCTGTAAACACCACCAAGTTGTATTAAATATTCATATAATTATTGTGATAATTGATCCATAAAGCAATGATAATTACAGTGAAATTGTCTTGTAAATAGCCAAATAGAACTTTAAAAGATAAGAAGATATAACTCCAACTTTTATAGCTACCAAAGTAAGAATTAAAATGTTGCTCTCACATCCAGGAGCCCAAGCCACAGGGAGTTGGAGGCACCATCCTTCACATCCGCACACGACTGCTCTGCAATACGCCAGGTGGGGCCGTTCCCTGCAAGAGACGGTTTTGCAGAAGATGCCGGAGTGGATGGAGCCACGTCCAGGCGCTGCACATCATGTTCCGCCACGTGGGTTTGGGGCAGGCTTCCTGCTCTTGTCTCCACATCCAGGTAAGAGGCAGTTGGTGGAGGAGTCGGGACCACAGGCCGACAGCGGCAGGCGGAATGTGACCCCCAGCTGGATCTTGCACCAGAAGGAAGGAAAGGAAAAGTTAGTTATGCACCACCTATTACTGCTAGGAAGAGACGGTATTAGGAAAATCAGTGCAATTCAAAGGTGGCGTCTCTTCATTGTATTCATGATAATTTTCTGACTTTTCAATTATTTTTATTTTTAATTGACACAACAATTATACATATTTAAGGGGTACACACGTCTGCACTGCGTGACGATAGAATCAGGGTAATCAGCATGCCCGTCACCTCAAACATTTGCTATTTCTTTGTGGTGGGAGCATTAACAAATACTCTCTCCTACCTGTTTTGAGAAAGGCTATCCCTCGTTGCTGACCACAGTTGCCCCACTGTGCAAGGCAACAGCAGAGCTCATTCTTCCTTCCTGACCATGACCCTGCACCTAGCTGTACCTGTGACCGAGCTCCCGGCCCCTCCCGCTGCAACTGGAGGGTCCAGTGGCCGCGGCTCTCCTCTCCACCTGGGGGCCGACTGTGCTCGATGCCACGCGAGGGACCGTGCTTGTCCTTCTGTGCCTGGCACACCTCAACTAACACACTGTCCTCCAGGCTCAAGTTGCTGCAAAGGGCAGGATTTCCTTTCGTTCTGGCTGGATGGTGTCCCCCAGCGTCTTGATGCCACATTTTCTCCCTCCATCCTTTGCTGTTGCGCACTTAGGCTGCGCCCATATTTCAGCCATCGTGACTAGTGCTGCAGTGAACACGGGGTGCGGCGCCTCTTTGACGCACTGACGTCATTTCCTTTGGTTGCGTACCTAGAGGCGGGACTGCTGGATCATACGGTCATTTCGCTTTTAGTTGTGAGGAACTTCCACACTCTTTCCATGATGGCTGCGCTAATTTACATTCCCGCTAGCGGTGCAGCGTGTTCTCTGTCCGCCACACCCTCCCTGACACTTGGTATCTCTTGTCTTTTTGGTAACATTCATTCAAACAGGTGTGAGGTGACATCCTATTGCAGTTATGATTTCCATTTCCCATTGAGCACTTTTTTACGTATCCGTTAGCCATTTGTAAGTCTTGTCTTGAGAAATGTCTATTAAGGTCTTTCGCCCATTTTTTAAACAGATGATTTGGTGTTTTGAGTTGTCTGAGCTCCTTTTCGGATGTATGGTTTGCAAGTATTTTCTCCCATTCTGTGGGTTTTCTCTTCACTCTGTTGACTGTTTCCCTTTCTGTGCAGAAACTTTGTAGTTTGATGGAATATTCCATTTGTCTGTTTTTGCTTTTGTTGCCTGTACTTTTGAGGTCTTATCCAAGACACCCCTGCCCAGTCCAATGTCATGAGGCATTTCTCCCAAGTTTTCTTGTAGTAGTTTCATAGTCTTTGGTCTTGCATTTAAGTCTTTAATTGATTTTAAGTTGAGCTTTTTATGCAGAGAAAAATAAGGGTCTAGTTTCACTCTTCTGCATGTGGATATCCTGTATTCTAGCACCATTTACTGAAGAGACTGTCCTTTCCCCACTGTGTGTTCTTGCAGCCTTTGTAGAAAATCAGCTGGCTGTGGATACGTGTATTTATTTCTGGGCTTTTTGTTCTGTTCCATTGTTCCATGTGTCTGTTTTTATGCCAGTGCCATGCTGTTTTGGTTACTATAGCTTTGTAGTATATTTTGAAGCCAGGTAGTGTGATGATCCTAGATTGGTGGCTTTTGTTTTTCTCTCAAGACTGCTTTGGCTAGTTGGGCTTTTTTGTAGTTCCACATGGATTTTAGGATTATTTTGTTCTATTTCTGTGCAGAATGTAATTGGCATTTTCTTAGGAATTGCAATGAATCTGCAGATCACTTTGGGTAGTATGGACATTTTAATGATACTGATTTCTTCTAATCCACGAACACGGATATTTTCATTTTTTCGTGTCTTCAATTCCTTTCATCTGTGTTTTACAGTTTTCTGTGTATAAATCTTGCACCTCCTTGGTTAAATTCATTCCTACATATCTTTTTTTTTTTGCAGTTACTATAATTGGGCTTGTTTCTTGATTTCTTTTTCAGATAGTTCACTACTAGTATCAGAAACTCTGCATGTTGATTTTGTATCCTGCAACCTCACCGAGTTTGTTTGTGAGTTTTGACAATTTTCCGGTGCCGTCCTTAGGGCTGTCCACATGTCACACCGTGTCCTCTGCAAACAGGGACAATTGGCTTCCTCCTTTCCTACCTGGCCGTCCTTTCTCTCTTTCTCTGGCACAGCTGCTCTGCCAGGATCCCCAGGATGGCGCTGAACAGAAGTGACGACTTCACTCTGTGCTTTCTGTATGTAGGACAGCGTTCATGCTATTTTAGGAACTATACATTAAATACTTAGAGGAAGTGGCACGTCATTTCTGAAAATTACCCTCAAAGGCTTCACAAAAGAGATCTGCACACAACGGAGAGAAACGGTGATACGGCAAAGTGGTCAAACACCAGCGATGCTGGAATCTGAGTGGGGGACGATGGCACAGGCATCCCCCTTACCTGCGGTTTCACCTTCTGTGGTTTCAGTTACCAGGGGTCAACCTCGGTTGCGCAGGAACGTGTTGAACGACGAGATGTGCGAAGAAGCCAGGAACCGTAAGAGCCTGTTGAGTCATCTATGGCCGTGTGGACGGTATTGAAACCAGCTGAGCTGTTAGAGGACACGTCACAGAACATGATCTTCAGGTGTTGAAGTCACTGCACGGTTTCCGAAGGGCTGCAGCCTCTGCAGCAGCACTTTGGTGAGTTAAATGAGTGGGACGACAGCTTCCAGGTACACGGTTCTTCCAAAGCTTTTAGCAAAACATTATTCAACTCCGGAGGATCCCCGACCACCAGCCTTGTCATAGCTCCGTGATCCGGGTCACCCCAGCAGACGACACAGAAGGTCCACAGCAGCCTGATGCCACGTCCTGATGCCTGCATCACTCACTGCACTTCATCCCCACGCAGGTTCCGCGCTCCTCACGTCTGCACAAGAGGAAGGCTGAGCACAGTCCCGGGTACACTGAGAGAGAGAGAGACCACGTTCGTGTCCATTTTACCTCGGTACATTGTTATAATTGCTCCATTTTGTTACCAGTAACTGTTAACCTTGCTGTGCCTAATCTATAGGTTAAGCCGTATCACAGGCAGGTATGCACAGGGTTCAGGTCTTTCAGCATCACGTGTCCATGGGGTGCTGGGGTGTACCCAAGCACAGGGGAGCTGCTGCAGTTCCTTCCACCACATTTACAACATTTCTATAAAGTTGGGATTATTTCAAAATTGAAAGTTAGTAAGTCAAGGAGACACCGAGTGTGCTGGTTTCAGACACATCTCAGAAGCAAGGTTGCAACTCACCACGAGAACTCCAAAGTCGGACGTCAGGAAATTTATCCCTCTCACTCCCGCTCGGAGTTTGGGGATATGCGGTATTTTATCATTAATACTCACTGTTGTTCTTGTCCTGGCAGAGCCCGAGCATTTAAGACAAGACACAACAACTCTACGTGCAGTCCTAACAGAAAATGCATAAAAGCTGATCTACCCTGAAAACCTGAGAGACTTAGCTTTAAAAGCAGCCTCAGAGCTACTCAGATGTCCTAGATCTGGAATCACAAAATTTCCATGTTGAAAGGACTCCACAGGTTGTCAGGTAAGACCACGTTATTTTACAAATGAATTAACAATTAACTTTGATCTGGAAAACAACAAAAAATGCCCATATTAATGGTAAAATTCGAACAAAAACTCAAGTCTCCCAAACCCAGCACTCATGCTCACATCACACTGGTTTTCCCGCTTTGGGTCCTAGGACAGATCTTCCCTTTGGAAGTGAGACAATATCATCACGTATCTTGCAGACTTTTAATGTCTCAGACATACTCATACACCTTTTTTTTACTACAACTTCAAATAATAACCTCTTGTACTTTCTCTTTTTCATTCTAGGCCTTGCTATAAATAAAAAGTAGTACAATATTCCTCACCGATTCATCCAAGAAACATTTCCTATGGGGCTCTGTGCCCGGTATACAAACAGCTGATTTTTGTTATTCAAGAGCTCATTCTAGAAACCAAGTGTTAGGAAGAGCCACAGATTTCTGCACGGGGTAAATGAAAATCCAAAGAACAGAGAAATTTGGAAAGTCTAACGCCTTTCCTGCATTGGGGGTAGAAACCCAGGCTTGCTCAGCAGTTGAAACAAGCCGGAGTCAGAAAAATTAGTGTCTGTAACCATCTGTTCCGTGTTTGTCCACCTGGCCTGACATGCCACCCTGAGAAAGGGCCCCTCTGCGCTCAGAGGACGTCAGGCCTGGCTGTCCGGCCCTGGAGCAACAAGGGGACCCCGGGATGAAACCCACCTGCACGGCTGCGCCTATGCCTGTGGGGGACGAGGGGCACAGGATTCGGAAAGAAAGGAAAATATATGCTTGCTTCTTTTCTACATGCTGACAGCCATGTTTTTCTTTTTTTTCTTACTGGAGATTTAACCCAAAGTAACTTCCATTTACATTTAAATTAGGATGATTTCAGTCTACAAAACCCAACATTGCATTTGCTAGACTCCTCTTGGCACAAACCTGAAGGAATGCAGGGACCTGGCCAGCCCAGCTGGTGCCTGAGTTCCTGGCTCCCCCGACCCCACTCCGTGCGCCCCTGTGAGTCGCCAAAAGAGCCTGGCCCTGCCGCTGCGGGGTTCGGGCAGACTCTGGAGGGCGGCAGGCGCTGGACGCCAAGCTCTGGGGCGGGTGGGCCGGGAGTGGGAGAGTTGGGGTTTCCTTACTTTTCCTTCTGCCAGACAGTCGCCAGGTCCTGCTTTAGCTCTCTCCGTGTGAGCAGGGGACCCCCTGCGGGAGGGTCTGAGGGACCAGGAAGGCGCCAGGCTGGGTAACCGGGTGGGGACCCTCCAAGGCCAGGGAGCGCTGAGAGGCCTCAAGGCTGTGGACCCGCAACCTCTGGGCTCAGCAGCTGGGCCCTTTCACAGCGGAGGCGGGGGCGGGGTCGCCAAGTGGAGCCAGAGCAGCCCCCCTGCGCCCATGGGAGCGGTGATGCACCCCCACACCCCGGCCGTGCACGCCGACCCCCACGCTCTTGGGAGCTCCCCGCGCCCCGACACCAGCCCTGGAGGAAGCGCGCCCCGCCGCCCCCGTCCCTCGCCCGTGGGAGCTGCGGCCCCCGCCCGCGCAGCGTCCGCACCCGACTCCGGCGCGAGGCGCTCGCCCTCTCTGCGGCCGCTGCGCGCTGCTCCCGCGCCGGCCTCCCTCGCGGGTGGGTCTGCGTGGGCGGCGCTCCGGGCGGCGGGCGGAGCTCGCGGTCTCCCCGCCCCGCCCGCCAGCGGAGCCCGAGCCCCGCGGGAACGAGAGGGGCGCGGACGCGGCGCCGGCGGGGCCCCTGGATGCGCGCGGAGCCGGCGCTCAGTGGGCGGGGATGAGCACCGAGGGACCGCCGCCCCCGGCCGGCCCCGGCCGCCCCCGCCGCCTGCTGGTGCCCGCGCGGGTGAGTGCGCCCCCTTTCCTTCCCGCGCCCCCTCCTCCCCGCTCGCCCCTCTCCCCTCTCCGGGGCGGCCGGCGGGTGGGCGCTGGGGCCCTGGGCACAGTGGGCACCCGCCCCCGGCCGCTCTGCTCTCTCCAGCCCAGTGTGTCAGCTGGAAACTTGTGGGTTCGGTTTCCGACGTACTGAAAGGCTTGGTTTTAAGGCGCAGAGGCTTCGCTTTCCCGTGTGGGAACAGGTTTCCCTGAACTGGGGATTTGAGATTTGCCCGGCACTTCTTCCAGGGAGCAGCTCCATGGGCAGTTTTGCAGCCGGAGCCGCCTCCCCTCCAGCCTGCCGGTTCGGCTGGGTCCAGTCGGCCCAGTTTCTGGACCTGCTCTGCCCGGGGTGAGCGGCTGTCAGCTGAGTGTCTCCAGCAACTCAGGGCACCAGCTTCCTAATACTGATTTTTAAGAGATTCTATTCTGGTTTCTATCCCAAACAGCTACACCCCTCTCCACCCTCTTATTTTTAAATAACAAAACTATTGACTGACAGAAAACAGTAGTGTTGGCTCACACAAAAACGAAAAGTTCTTGGAAAGCTTCATGTTGCCACCCTCAGTGCAGCCCAGGGTTCTGCAAAGGGCGTGAGAAAGCGAATGAACCCTGCGCCTTAGGAAGCTGTTGGCCAAGGTGGCAGTTCCTGCAAATGCGGTGACGGCCACTTCTTTAGGATTTGTCCCCCGTGAACTCCCCAATTCGGTGAATGACCACGAATATATTTAGGTATGTTTTTTAGGATAACAGAGACGTTTCAGAAGTAAGTAAGTTGAAGGCAATCGCAAATTCTTGTCATAACGCTCCTAAGCTAGTAGTAGTGGCTACTGTGTGATGTTTTAAAAAATAATTCTGTATAAAGACAGTCGCATCTGCCTTGCATGATGTACCTTTCTGAGCTATTACCACAGTATGTTAAAATTAAATTTCATGCGTAATGTGGGTTTTTATTTTTGAGGTACTGTGTAATGTGAATAGTTATTCAACTATTGCAGAGGTGATCAAACTCTAGAAAATATACTTGGATTACTTGGCAATAACCTGCGGTAAAAAGTGAGTTTGCTCTGGTCCCAGGCTTTCTGTCTTATGACTGCTTTGAATTTTAAAGCGATGCCCTCCCATGGTTAGGAATTGTGCATTTTGCTTGAGGCATTCTTGCAACAAGTCTGGTTTATAGCCATTGTAACAGTAATGGAAGAACTGAAGTAGATTTATCGTACTTTATTATTTGACTCAGTTGATAAGGTATTGGCAGTAATTTCACTTAAAAATAGATACTCTCCACTGTGCTAAGTGTTGATTACTTTAAGATCCAAAATTAGTGTGCGCCAGGCAAGGGTGACTTCCATTCATCACTTTGCTACAGGATGTGATTAGTGCTTTCTTTGTAATCAGAGCCTTGATTATGTGACACAAAGTATCTGAATTGTGCTTGAAGGAGCTTCTCCTCAGCAAATATAATAATAAAAAATAATATAGAGCTGTATTAAGGCAAGGCTCATAGATTTGGACTCATAAATAATAAGATGTGCTCTGATGGTACCTTAAACTCCAATGTGGGATGATGTTCAGATTCTTTTATCTGTTAAGTACCATGTTTGCAGGTTTGTCTTAAAAGCGTGAATGTTCTTAGCATGCAGCACGATAGCTCCTTAATGGCACAGACAGCCATGCAGAATTGCGAATTTTCTTAGCAGCAGCTATGCATAATATTATTGAACTTGTATAGTTATTAATTTAATCATTTCAGATAAGAGAACTTAGCACTTCTAATTAGAAAGATGATGACAAATGAGAGACTTGTTTTTATTCCTTATATTTCTGATTTTTTTTCTAAGTCAAAAATAGAACACATTCTTTATCGTGACTGCTTGTTTGAATCATGGGAATTTGGCCAAATTTGAATGTTTCTTGGTCAATCGCAGAGCTTTTGTTCTCTTTCAAACACTTGCTATTCCTCTGTATTTTTCTAAGTCGAGTCAGTTCATACAGCCTTGTCCCTGACTATAGCTGCATTTTGGGGGTGAAATCCCATTGGTGGAGAACCGTCATTGTGAGATGCTCAGTGTGGCTTGCTTGGACATTCAGGCACTGTTGTCGATTTGTATTTACAGCGAACTTTCTGTCTTGAATTGACACTTTCAGTCTAAGGTGCTGGAAGCACGGCTGGCGTGAGCCGGGAACGTGCTGCTTTAGACCATGAGCCATTTGCAAGGGGAGACACCTGAGGTCGTTCTAACGTGCACATGGTACCAGCATCACTGAACCGTGTTCCGAGATGTGTGCTGCCGCATAAGTGAAGCACCTCACCTCCCGAGGAGGTGACCGTTTGTTCTGTGCTTTTGCGATGTCTCTCATCGTCACTGACTTATCTTTAATTCCAACTGTAGAACGTCTACGCCATCTGATATCGTATGCAAAATTCACACATTTTGAAACAGGCAGTTACTTATTTTACCAGGAGACATGCTCCTTAGTGAATATTTGAACAAGATCCAAGTTACAAAAGTGTGCTTGTTTATTGACAATATCAGATGTTAAAATGCCTATTTTCTGAACAATATATATAGAAGAGCAACCTTTTATAGCTACGTATCTTTATAGATGATAAGTGTAGAGAAGGCTTTTTAAATTTAAATTTTAATGTAGAGGCACTTTCCAAGACATCCCGTGAGACGTTCTTTGAGAGAGCTGGCACCCGGGCTGGTGCTGGGGTGCCGGGTGAGGGGCCTCTGCATGCTCAGGACCCTTCTTTATTAATGGGCATATCAGCTGTAGAGTTAGCAAACCAGCGAGGTGTCGTGGCTTTCCCACTACCACACGTGGCGAATGGTAACAACAGGCACACACCCTGACTCCCCGGAGAGAAGGCACCGCCAGGGGTCCCTCTCCGCATCCCTAGCACCCGTGCGTGCCGGGCACGGAGCAGGTACACTGCACCTGTTTGTTGAAATCATGGGTGAAGACACAGACCAAGACTCAGGAGAACTTAGACACCCCCAGACTGGGAACCGCTGTGTCCTCTGGCCCCAGGGTCTCCCTCCTGGGCTGTGTGAGTTGGGTCTAAAGGTCACTTTGGATCTGATTCCAATCAGCTTTGGAAACTTGCTGTTTTGAAAATTTAATAGATGTATAGAGTTGTATATGTTTATGGGGTACAATGTGATTTTTGATATACATATGTATTGCGGAATGATCATCAGGTCATGAGCTGAAACTCATAGCCACAGAAACTGGCTTTTTAATTGGATTCTAGAGATATGTTTGTTGAGCAGGATGCATCCAAGAAGGTTAAAAAAGGCCTTTGGAGGAAAAATGCAGTGAGAAAGCTGTGGGAGGTGCGTTTGCGCGCAGGCTGGCGCGCACTTGTCCAGCTGTGCAGCGGCCACTGCAGGCTGCCGTGGTCCTAGTTCCCAGAGGAAGATGTGGATTATGTTCGACTAACACTAGATGTCACCTTCCCCCAGGCCACGCCTAAGTCCCTTTAGAGCAGGGAAGCTGAGTCTATACTTCCTATTTCTGTGCTGCGTACTGAGCTCCCTGAGCGACATGAGCCTCACCTGAGGCGTGACCTGTCCCCCCGCGGGAGCTCCGCCCATTGTCCCCAAGCCTGGCCAGAGGGCACCTGGGCCCCACCCTCCACCACCTTCACGCCCTGCGCTGCGCCTGCACCCTGGGGCCCGACCTTCCTGCCTTTCCCTCCGATGCGATTTAATAAATGATATTGTAAAGTGCTGTTAATGTGATGATGTTGTGAGTTTTCAATTAGAATTACTTGGTAAATACGTCTGTTTTCTAAGGAGTCTACGTTTTTAGATCCTATAAATATTATTAAGTAGCTACACTTTAATTAAGCAAAGAATTAGCATTTTAAAAAATGAACGTGTGTCTTAACATATCCGGGGGGTACTGTTGCAAACAGTCGTGAAATGTAAAGTTCTATTTTTAGCACATAAGGTATTCAACATCAGAGACTTCTTGCTCTAAAATTGCCCCGTTTCGATTGTGTTTTGCCTGTTACAGTTTATAGTGAAACTGTGTGTCACTCATTTCTCTTTACTTGAAACCTACCTCAGAGGCTGGCGTATCATTTACAATAATCCTTATTATTATAAAGGAGTAAAGCTGTTTCTAAACTGTCAGCATTCTGAGTATCAAATCAATTTGCATAGACAGCAAAATTCATTTGACATTTAGATGAATATCCTTTGATTACAGCACTGAATTGTATTGTTATAAATACAACCACGTAAGCTATTAAAATTAAGTATCATAAACATCATCGTGCTTATTAACCTTCATTCTATGAGTTTATTTTTCATACCATTTTCAGTTAGTTCCCAGCTCCAGAAGGGGACTTTGTCCCTGTGCCCAGTGAGGAGCAACAGCATTGGAGCATCGACTAATGAAATAACTGTAACTATTTACATCTTAATCAAAATAATTTAAATGAAAAATCGTATGTATGAATTAAATTCCATTTCTAGAATGAATGCTTCTAGCAGGCAGATATTTTATTGCGTATTTTGTAAATTATTACAGGTAAAATTACAACCTTAGGAATGCACGCAAATTCTGTAGTAGAACGTTTTTGTTAATTCAACTAGTGTTCAGGGAAATAATCTGTATTCGTGAAGTGGGATATAGCTGTCGGTTGTTCTTATACAAAATTGTAACATTCCATTGAAAATAAATATTTTACATTCAGCAGCATTTTCACACATTTTGAATGACAAAATGTTCAGAAACTAAATATAGTGGCACTTACATAGTCATCGAAGGGGGAGCCGGAGGGAAGGGGAGGTGACCTGGGGTCCCCTGTGCTGAGCCCCCAGTGCCACCCGCCCCCGCCAGCCCGTCTCTCCCTGCTGTGCCGCGCACCCGCCTCCCACCTGCCCCCCACCTGCCGCTGGCGTTTCTCCTCTTCCCTGGTGTCGCGCTGCCCTGACTTCTTCTCCTCATGGCCACTTGTGCCTTGAACAGGTGGTGGACGTAGCAGTTCCACGCTAGGTTATTTTCTTTTACGCTTTGTATTGGCCAGGGAACGCCAGACCCTCCGAGGCCAAATTGCCACCAGGTGGCTGCCACCCGGCGCCCTCCCCGCCTCAGCCAGGCCTGGGTGCGTTCAGGGTCCTGCGCTGCCCTCGGAGCCCAGTGCCCTGTGTGGGCGTCGCCACACGGCCACGCTGCCAGCCACCCACCTGTGCCTCTTGGCGGGGCTCTCCGATGGCCTGGCCTCCCCCGGCCACCATCACTCGCGGGTTCCAGGCTGCCTGGCCCGGTCCCCTATGGCCTCACCCGCCTGCAGGGGGGACCTGGTGCCCCTGCACCCCAGGCCCCAGCGACCCTCGGCTGTGCAGTCTGAGGCAGGGGCTGCTGTCGGAGGGGCCGCGCAACCACGTGGCGCTGTTGTCGCTGAGCAGCTGTGCATGCGGTTCCCTGTCCTGCGGTGCGGTTCAGTTCCCTGTCCTGCGGTGCACGCGGTTCCCTGTCCTGTGGTGCGCGAGGTTCAGTTCCCTGTCCTGTGGTGCACGTGGTTCGGTTCCCTGTCTTGCGAACACGCGGTTCCCTGTCCTGTGGTGCACGCGGGGCTGTGCGGCTGTGAGGCCCCTCCCGCCCGCGGTGAATCTGTGTGTCGCTGGATCAATAAGCATTCACCTGGGTTAAATGTGCGCAGGTCCATGGATAAGAGGAGAAAGTTCCATTTCTGGTTTTTGAGCTGAGAATTTATTTTATATTTACATTTAGTTTATTTGGATTTAAACAAGATTGTGCCTTTATAGTTTTATAATAGCTAAATTTCAATTTTAATTTTGCACATCAGCATAACTGTTAATGGTAGATATAATTTATTCTGTTTCTCGTCTCTGTTCTGCTCAAGATTGTCCTTAATGATTTCTCTTCAGATAATTATACTTTGCCAAATGGCTCTCTCAGTTTGACTTTCCACATTATCATTATCTCAAGTTTTCATTACGTACTGAGGAATATGGGATTACTTCT
>RJWJ010026098.1:0-10598 GCA_004363605.1 Indri indri
GGCACTCGCCCCAGGCAAGAGAGTGAGACTCTGTCTCAAAAAAAAATAAAAAAATAAAAAAATAAAAAAAAAATAAAACACACCATGCTTTGGGGTAATGTTTTCTGATCCCCAACACTGATATATACTTACCTTATTTCACATTTATAACTTTGTTTATGTAATTCTCTCAGCCTAAAATAATTTTTCAACCTTTCAATTTCTGCCTCTTTAAATTCTACACATCTTTTAAAGCTCAGATGCACTACCTTCTTAAAATTTGTTTTAGTTACCTGCCTTGCTCTTATGTGCTCCCCATAAGAGGAGTGTGTGATCTCTTCAGCCTTTGAAAATCTGTCATTTTTGTTTGGCCTTTTCATGGTATGTATATATACTTTGCCTTAGGAGAGGTGTGTGGAGGAGAGGTTTATGTGTAGTCATACAGTAACTGTCTGGCATAGGCTATTATGCTTCAGATCCAACAGATTCAGGGAACATTTAGTTACTACTGTGTACTTTTTTACTGACTCACCTATAACAAGTCTTCGAAATAATTATTCTAAATCTTCATATGAGGACACTGAGAATAAGTAAAGTAACATTATTTTAACTCTTCTTCAGTGGCTGTGAGTCTCTTGAGTACTGGGATTTCAATACAGGTTGAATATCTTTTATCTGAAATGCTTGGGGCCGGAAGTGTTTGGATTTTGGATTTTTTCAGATTTGGGATGTTTAACCTATATTCAATTCTCTACCACCTAATGGTTAACATAGAGTAGCTACTCAGTAAACATAGCAATAACCCCAACTTTTTTCTTCTTTCTACAGTACCTTGGCCATGTAGAAGTTGATGAATCAAGAGGAATGCACATCTGTGAAGATGCTGTAAAAAGATTGAAAGCTGTATGTATTTGATGGTTGCCAGTGTTGATCTATATGCTGTCAGTATTTTCTTAAAAGATTTTGCTCAGTAAATTTCAGTGACCCAGTATCCATTAAGAGCAGTGTTTCTCTTAAAGCAAAAGATGTGGACTTACTAATAGAAGCATCTCATGTTGTTCATCCAGAGGTATAAATTATAAAGACAAACCTCTTTGATTTAGGTCAGACATTATCCAAAAGGTATTTTTGATTTATAACCCATGTGAAACAAGTGATGTGAAATTTGATAGAAGGATAATTTTCTAAAACCAGGATGAAGCTGTTAGTTAACATCTTAACCTAATTGTGATAATTGGATTATAAATTATGAATTTTAGATCTATTATAAGAAACAGCTTTCTGGGAAAAAGTAGGAGATAGAGATATCTGTGTTGATGCCTGTTGAGACTTACTTTCTTGGAGACTTCATTATTCTCTTGACTCCTACTCCCCAATATTTTTCTCTGTATTTCTCTAACATAATCTATTTCTACTGCCTTGTTCATAAACTTTAGCACACTGGAATGGAGAGCCCTTTCCCAGGATAAATAATATTTCCTTTGCCAATTATGACATAGAACACATCCCAAGTCATGCCTGTATATTTCATAAAACGAGAGAATGGGTTCAGAATTCATAAAGATTCAGATTAAAGTGCTAAATTTCAGATTTTCGATAGGTTGGAGGAATGTTTCATAGATCCGACAGCCCTCTTTACAACCTACCTTCTCTCCAGTATGTCCCCACTTTGCTATGAAAGCTTTAAGCATTACTTCTGCATGCCCCTGCCCCAAAGAGCATTAAATACTTGTTGCTTTGGGTTTGCTGGTATGATGGGCTGCCACAAGTTTGACTACTAATGTGTGCTTTTTCCCTCAATTTGCTTAGTAATCAAAAATGTTCTGTTTCTTGGTATATTCTGTATTAACTCTTATCCGTAATTCCTCAATATGAAATACATAAAATTAAGGAAGCAGCCAACTTTTTGGAATAAAGGCCTGAATCTGTTATAGAAAGGAAAGGAGGAGAAAAATAACTGATTGTAGTATACAAAGAACTAAAAAACAAAACAAAACAAAAATAGACACATACATGCATACGTATATGTATCTACACATACCCTTTACCTCAGATTTTAGTCATTTAAATTTTTAAATGATGGAAGCCTTTCCTAGTCTTATCTGTGCTCTCCAATTCATCATTTATGTTAAGGGGATTTATAACCATGTACTATGGTACATGAAACTATAGTTTGTAGTCTTGCCATGTCCACTTAAATATATTCCCCAATTAAACACAGTCTCAGATAATTTTCCATTTTTGTCAAAACCAGTTGAAAAGAGAAATTAAAATTCAATTTCTCCTTTAATAAAATAATTCTAACTTCATCTAGAAGAATAGCTAAGAACATTTTTTAAAGTAATGCAATTATTTGTCCTACTTAAAGAATATTTGATAACGCTGTATTACTTATGACTGAAAACAACAAATCAATGAACAGACTAAATAGACCTAAAACAAACCATAAATAATTATTCAAATCTTATAACTTATATATCTTACGGTTAAAAAGCCACTGTGGAGTGAGCCTTTACAAAATCTTTTAATTCAGAGTATGGCTTCTTGTCCACTCTCTAAATAAGGAAGAACTAGAGATGGATTAAGTTTGCCCAGAAGATATTGAGAAATGGTATTTAGGTGTTTAATGAACAGTTAATCCTCTTAACTGTCTAGTTTTTGGTTTTTTAAACAGCATTTAATTAGAAACATTTCTTTATTATATAAGTAATATATATTTATTGTATAAAATACAAATGAAGAAAAAAAGTACATAAATAAAATGATCTTATGCAATCCCAGAGATAGACATTATTTAACTGTCTAGTTCTGAAACTAATTTTTTAGTTGAATGGATTTTTTTGTTTTATTTTACTTTTTTTTTTTTTAAACCAAGAAGATGATAGACTATAAGCATAAGTATTTCAGGCATAGGACTATTTAGATAATAAAATTTAATGAGTTTTTATATTCACCAGAAATAGGAACTAAATTGCCACTTTAAAAATTATACCTATGCCTGGAACAGTGTCTGGCACATAGTAGTCACTCAAAAAATATTTCTGGAATGAATATGCAGAATACAATCCAATCTTCAATATTATGGTCAAATTGAATCTTATAATCATCATAATTATATCTTATGTTTAATGTTTTAAGTTTACAAAACCCTTTTGCATATCTCTAAAGATCTTTATTTCCCTATGGTCTTTTATGATTTAAGGAAAGTTTTATATGTCGATGATTGCTTTTCTGGACATACTTAAACTTTTGAACTTTGAGGGAAAATCAGCCACTCCAGGACTTTTCATTAAGAAGTTATTTAAGTTTTTTCAGACAAACTCTATCTAGGAGACTTGGAACAAATGTTATATATAGTTTTGCATTGGAAAACCTGTATTATAAAAAAACAAGATTGGAGTGTTGGGTAACTGGGGCAAATTTCCTGTTTATTATACTCAATGACACTTCTCCCTTCTATAAATACGTTTTCTATTTCTATAAATACTGAGAATCTTGTAGACAGTTGGAAGTCTTCAGGATGTTGTTCTTCTCACATCAGACTAGTCCACATAAATTTATGATTTTTGTCTTCCTTTCATATTTTTACTATACAGAAACTTCTAATTGCCTTTTTTTCTCTGAGCAAACATTCATCTAACAAACTTCACTGGGGATCTACAACTTGCTGTGCCAGATACTTATATTGTGTCAAATGCTATGTCTCTGGAGGATTTTTGTCTGTTTTTTATAGATTATAAAGCTTCCTCTTCTACAGAGGATTAAAGAAGAAATAGAATGTCTTTAGAATTAGTTTGAATGCCAAAGTTTAAAAATTTTAAAGCTTAAATAGCTTAGATGTTCCAGTTAAGTAGTGAAACAAAGATTTTAAACCTATCATGTGAATGATCTTTGAGCTAAAAATTTAACATTTCTAGTGCTTTTTAAATTTATGAAGAATTGAGGAAGAAGAGAATTTGCAAGTATATTTGTGTGTGTGTGTTTTTCCCCAAGT
Organism: Indri indri; assembly: GCA_004363605.1. Lineage (NCBI taxonomy): Eukaryota > Metazoa > Chordata > Mammalia > Primates > Indriidae > Indri > Indri indri. The sequence goes on from RJWJ010026098.1 coordinate 3,974, forward strand.
AGTCTCTTAAAATTTAGGATTAGATTAGCTTCAGTTGGAAATCATCTGCATACTTGATGTTCCCTAATGAAAAAAAAATCATAACTAAAAAAGGTAGTGTTTTAAAAATATGTTCCTCACAGCATAAATATGTTAATTTTTTTTTTTTACTGTCTATGCATAGAGTTAGTTGCTACTATTTTCAATTCATTTACTTTGTGACATAATTTCACTAATTAGCTACTTTGGCATTTAAATTGTATAGGATAATTGACAGAAATGGCTTATTGTTCATTTTCATTGCCTTTATGGCATAGTCAGTTGCAGGGTGAGGAATATTGTTCTCTATCAGTCTATTTTGCAAAATGTGTATCAGGCCTTGTTTGACTCTAGTCCAAGATGGTCTTCATTTTAAAAGGTCATTTCTTCCCATTGTCTCTTAAGTGTCTTTCCCTCTCTGTCTTGGTTTTAGACTAGTTTCATTATACTACCAGTTTCTAATATGTTGTTTTTTATTCACTATTTGATATATTTGTTTTAATATATGTTCTTGTTTTAGCAGGTAAAAGAATCATAACAATTGTTTTTTAAAAGAACATTAATATTATTCTCTAATACCTGTCTTTTTATGCATTTTGCACGTCAACTTTTTTCATTAACATCTGGGGTCTTTTGTAAAAAGAGGAAAAACTCCATGTTTAACAAGAGCTTTTCTAGGAGCTAAATTAAAGGATAACGGATCTCCTTCCCTCACCTTCCCATCCCTTAAGAATGGTGAATCTCCTAACTTTGGCTGCATCCTTGAAAGCTGGTGGTTACTCAGTCTAACAAAACTAGGGTCACCAAATTTGGCAGCAGAAATAATCTTAATCTTATTGTAATGACTGGCACGATTACTTTATTATTTTTTTTTCCAGCTTAAGTTCAGAATATTTTGTGGAAATATTTGATGCTGCTTGTGATTTTCAAAACTTAGGTGGAAAACAAACTTTCTGGTTCTGGGAGCATTGAATGAGTTTATAAATTATTTAAGAGAGTCAAATTTCAGTAGAATTATATTTTCCTAGACATTTATCCAGCATTAAAAACTGATGATTATAAAAAGTAAAGGCTTAAACTATATTTCAACCACTGCTAAGAAATGTAAAGTGAAAGTAGCTTGGGGGCGAGTTAGAACCCATCCACTTTGCATAAATTCTTTAGATTTTAAATGGTGGCCAGTTTTCATAAATGGTGCTTAAAAATTAATGCTGGTACCATATATAGCTATGCCTTTCTTATCCAGATAGTTTCAGAGTTATATACTTACAAATGTCAATGCAAGTTTATTTTAAAACAACAGCTTGTAAAAAGAAAATAAAACCCTATTCCTTAAATTTCAGTTGTGGTCCAAAGATGTTATTCGATTCTTAAGATATTTGTTTTCTCAGCTCCAGTTTAAACATTAGCCTTGTGTTCTTTAAGATAATTTATTCTGTTTCTGGAATAGAACATATCTGTTATTTCTCCATGTGTGTTGTGAAATCGATCAGCACACACATTTATATAGATTGATACTAATGCGTAAGTGGAAAGTCAATGGTCAAGCTCCCCTTAGGGAGTATGAAGGATTCTCTAAGGGACATTTTAAACTTATCAAGAAAAGCTATGACAAGGACCCTTGATGCATACTCATTTAATTTTATATATTGCATTTTTAATGTGATTATGTGGTCATTTGAATGTGGACTGGTTTTTTAATTGATGACTTTCACACAGTTGACTACTGATTTTAAATTGAAAAATGTATATGAAACCAATCTTCTATTTTATACTCACTATTATGAAATTTAAATGCAAATCTCACTAAACCAGTGTGTCTTAATCTTTTTCTCTGCTGCCAAATTTGGAAAATATGTTTTAAAAGTATATAGTGATTACTAAACTAACTAGTTGCTCTGCATGAATAGAGTTTCTGAATTCTTCTCTTTCCATGGATTCTTAGGCCATACAGTGTGTTTCCCTGCATTTTCATGCACCCTTCCTTAGTCCTTGTCACTCCTGGTATGGATAACTCTTTAAAACTCTCACCCCCTCCCCTTCTCCCACTTTTCCCTTTCCCCAACTTCTGTATGTGCTTATTGGTGTGAAACCCTGGGACATTTAGCCCATACAATAATAGCGCTCGACTTGTCCCCCTGTTCCTCCAGGAAAGGAAGTTCTTCAAAGGCTTCTTTGGAAAAGTAAGTTTAATGACACATTGTGCTTGCTTTATAAGGAGTTACACCCCTAGTATAGCACTGACATATTTTTAAAAAGTAGTACAGCTTTGGTTTCTTTATAATACAGGAATTGATTTGACTGTATATAGACATTAATAAATTAGAAAGTTACTATCTATGCTATTATCTGTGTGTCTATGGATACTAAATCTGATGATTCCTAGGAAATTCCAATAAATGAATCCAGTAGGTTAGAAGAGGATTTTCTCTTCAACACTATGTATTAAAATAAATTTCATTTGATCTTTCAAAGCTGTATTCATATTAGCAGTATTTTTAGCAACTAGATTTTGCTTAGCGCCCAATATTGACAGAGAAATGGGAAGAAATATTAAATTCAAGTGAATATTAAATATTTTACATTCAACAGTATTATATTTTTTCCAATCTAACTTAAATTTCAGCTGAAGTAAATGAAAGTACATAAACTTATCTTTTGGGATCCTGCTATGATTTTTAACCTGGGTTGCTAATCTAAAAAAACCCATCTTAATTATTAGTCTACCGAATACCTGTCATATGTGGAACGTTGTTTATGTAGATGCTTTTCAAGTAATGATTTCTTAATGTTTAGATCTCCTTAGAAGTAAAAATATATAGGGTGGCAGTACACATATAAGTAAATATATTTCTAACATTTTTGTGTCCAAGTTTATTATTGTTTAGTTTTGGGTAAGTGCTATAAAGTAATTCAGACTGAGACAGAATAAGAGAGAAATACTGTCATTAGATAACTGAGTGTAAATTTCTGAAAGTTTATGTGATATAAAAATCCTATCACAATTGGTTTTCTACTTGGTGGTTTTGTTATTTTTGAAATTTGTTTTAAAGAACAAATCATTTCCATTTCCTTCTCAATTAAATGTTTTAGCTGTAGCTCATTTTTACATTTTCTTGTTCTAATTTAGGTCACTTTTATACTAACGTAAACAAATTCGAAGTATTTTAGATCTAATGATTTAATTCAGTTATTGCTGTCAATCTGAAATGAAAAGTTACATAATGTACCAACACATGTCACAATAACATTTTCTAGTAGACATTTTTAGTCTGAGTCAAATTAAGAAGTCCTTAGAATATGGAATACATATCTAGAAAGAATCCTATAGACATTTACAGCACTATAAATAGATATTATATTTGTTAAGGAAATTGATAATTGTTAAGGAAACTTTTTCTGTAGTATTGTTCTTTCCCAAATGGAATTTATTTGTTTATTCCTTTCTTTCTTTTTCTTTCTCTCTCTCTTTTCTATTCTTTTTTTTTCTCTTTTTTCTTTTCAAGAGACAGGGTCTGGCTCTGTTGCCCAGGCTGGAGTACGATAGCTCACAGCAGCCTTGAAGTCCCAGGCTCAGGTGATCCTCCTGCCTCAGCCTCCCAAGTAGCTAGGACTACAGGTGCATGCCACCACGCCCAGCTCCAAATAGAATTTCTGGAAGCAATTACATGTTACCACAGTTACCATACTATTTGAATTATCTTCCAAGTGACCAGTTTGGTCTATTTTAGTTAAAACAGCTTTGTCTATGAAGACTAGGTTGTAGAAAATATTAATTGGGTCTATAGAAAAACAATGTTAAAACTATATTTTAGCAGGACACAGTGGCATGAGCTTATAGTCCCAGCTACTTGGGAGACTAAAGCAGGAGGATCACTTGAGCCCAGGGAGTACAGCCTGGGCAACATAGTGAGACCCTGTCTCTAAGGGGAAAAAAAGTGTATATTTTTAAAAGTTATAGCATAGTGTTAGGGAACAAAAACAGCTCACTTTCTCTTCAAAATCAGTCCTCAGGTGGCAATATTTATTGGGCCATGATTCACCTACACTGTAGCTGAAGTGGGTCACACTGTGCTTGTTAGCTGTTTTCACTGCATTTTTACTACACGATGAATTTTTATGTCTTAAGAAAAAAAATCGTGAATTGTCTTACTTAATTCTTAAATAACCCTGAAATTATTATTCTCCTTGTTTTACAGTGAAGAAACTGAGGTTTACAGAGATTAAATGACCTGACTGAAATAACAGAAATAATAAGTGGTAGAAGCTATGATTTGAACATAGATAATCCGATTCCAGAGCCTACACTCTTAATCACTGTGTTATACAGTCACTCCATTTTCATATATTTATTTATAAGTGAAATTTAAAAGATTTAACTTTAAAAGGTACTAGTAAATAGCTTCCTAGAAACTCACTTTTACTTTCTAACTTTCTTTTTAAAGGATACTAATTTAACTTTGGATTTTATTTCTGGCCTGTTTACTTTTTTATTAATTAAAGCTTTAAAGAGCCTTTTTTCAGTGGTTCTAGCTGACATTTATTTTTATGGAAATATTTAAATTCTACCCTAGGATTGAAGTAGTATCCTTATCCTGAGTGTCCCGTATCCAAAATGCTTGGGACCAGAAGTGTTTTAGATTACAGATTTTTTCAGATTTCAGAATATTTACATATACATACAAGATATCTTGGTAATAGGACCAAGTATAAACACAAAATTTGTGTTTTATAAACACCTATACCCATCGCCTGAAGATAATTTTATACAATGTTTTTAATGATTTTGTGCATGAAACACAGTTTGTGTACGTTGAACCATCAGAAAGCCAAAGGTGTCACTATCTCATCTTATCCATGTGGACAGTCTGTTTTTTTGGCATCACCATCATTCCTGAGTCTGAATTTATGTGCTACCAATAAGCAATCATTTTCTTACACTCATTCACACATAAGAACTTACCATAGAAAAATGACACACCATTAGTACGGTGAAAAAATAATGTGTTCAAGGTAACTAAGCAGCAGCAGAGTAGCCTCACCAATACCTTTACCAGGTGTTAAACAACGGCAACAGCAAACAGCAATCAATCTTCTGCTACAATGCCATGTTTTGATTAAAAGGTTACTGTATACTGTATTTTTTTAGGTGAGAAGAAGTATCAGAAGCAGTTGAGGGGCCAGAAAGTGAGTCTTCTAGGAATAAGGAGTCATTCTGCTGGATGGCTTTTTAAAATGTTTTCTCCAGAGTCATTTGCCTCATCAACAATGGTTTTTGTCTCAGAAGTCTTTCTTTGATTTTATAAACTGACATGATTTCTTGTTCTAAGTGCACATAGCTCTAGTATCACAGCTAAAGGGGACTGGGAAGGTGTTTTTTTCCCTTGGGGATGCTGAATAAACTGTTTGTTGTTAGCTTGGGTTTTAACTGTGACCCATCACGTGAGGTCAAGTGTGGAATTTTCCACTTGTGGCATCATATTATTGGCACTCAAAAAGTTTCACATTTTTGGAGCATTTTGGATTTCAGATTTTCGGATTAGGGATGCTCAGCCTGTAGTGAGTTTGACTCTTACAAGATTCCTTTCAAAGATGCTAAGTGATCCCATAATAGTGTCCATGAACAAATGTGACTATCAGAATTCTTTTCTTATGTTACTGGAAAAAAAATTGTTTTATGGCAGGGTGATTTTACGTCACAGTCATTCAAAGAATTTGGAAAACGGGGCAGGGGGGGAATATCATCCATAATTTTACCCAGATTGTGCTTTTAAATGAAAAGCTTTTCTATAATTTGGAGGCTTTTAAGTCTTTCAAGTTATTCAACTCAATACCACACTAACCTGAAAGAAATAGTCTGGTGAAAGAGACTTTATTTGTTGAGTTTGCTAGGTAATTGTAGTTTGATGAAAGCTTAAAATGAAGAATCTTATAGAGCACTATATGATAGGGTGTTTTTTATTCCAGTACAGTTCCTCATAAAGTTTGATAACTTTGTTATTCTTTGAATCATGTATGGTTTAATGATCCAGGATAAATAGAACAACAGTACTCAAGAAGGGTTAACATTAAACACTTTTTCATAAAAGTAGGTAGATGGAAAAATTGTTAGCCCCGATTCTGGATTTATGAATCATGGCCAGGAGGACATCTTCCTCTTTTCCCTAAGTCTCCTCCTGGACCTGACCACTGTCGCTTCCCTATTGCTGAATCACTAGCTGACTGATGAGAGCAGTGCCTCCAAAAACCGTCGCAGTAAGGAACAGATAAATGTGGGTCTGTTACAAGGCTGTGTTATTAATCCATTGTAAGGTAATCTATTTTCCCATTTTATGAAGGAACTCTCTCAACATAGAGGTACAAAATGTTCTTAGGCCATCCTACTGGGTCCCTTTTTAAAGCCATTTAACTTGTGTTTATTTAGAGCTTTATAGTTTATGATGTGCTGTATAGTTTATGATGTGCTTTGACCTGCTTTTTAATTTGCTATTCACAGCAGCTCAGTGAATTAGACAGAGTAGTTCATGAAACTGCGTTTTACAAACAGAAGCTCAGAGAGGTCATCCAGCTAGTACTAAATGGCAGCACCTATGCTGAAACCAAGGTT
>RJWJ010026098.1:10698-23392 GCA_004363605.1 Indri indri
TGTATATTTGAATTAGTTGCGAGTATTTTAAACATTGAGTGCTTTCACATAAAGACTCTAGGATATCTGTCTTAAGAATTAGGAGATCTGGGCCGGGTGTGGTGGCTCACGCCTGTAATCCTAGCACTCTGGGAGGCCGAGGCGGGCGGATTTTTTGAGCTCAGGAGTTCGAGACCAGCCTGAGCAAGAGCGAGACCCCGTCTCTACTAAAAAAAAAAAAAAATAGACATTATCTGGACAACTAAAAATATATAGAAAAAATTAGCCGGGCATGGTGGCGCATGCCTGTAGTCCCAGCTTCTCAGGAGGCTGAGGCAGTAGGATCGCTTGAGCCCAAGAGTTTGAGGTTGCTGTGAGCTAGGCTAACGCCACGGCACTCACTCTAGCCAGGGCAACGGAGGGAGACTCTGTCTCAAAAAAAAAAAAAAAAAAAAGGAGATCTGACAAAACAGCATGCTTTCTATGTGGCAACCGTGGCTTGAGCTGAGTAGCAACTGTGCCCTTTGCCTGTTCACCACAATCCCTGCAATTCCTTTTTGTCCCTTAGACTCAGCCTGCTTCACTCACTTTATTACCTACCTTTAACCCTGTAGGCATTTGAGTTTGTGAACTCCTCCCTGGGCTATTATGTTGCTTTGATTTATGTTTCTTTGTAGCAATCACTTCTAACTGTATAAAATTACCAAAAATATTATAATATCTGTTCTAGCAGATCCTGTTAATGTACTGCCAAATGTATTTTTTCAAGTTTTATATTTTTGCAGTTGTTAAGTGGTATCATTAGAAATGGTTAAGTTTTAGAGAATGTGTGGTTGAAAAATAATATGGTTATATTGTTTTCACCTGATTCCCAAGAGTAATATGTCTCATGGTATTTATGACTCCACTCTTAAATCAGTGTATTCACATCTACATTCTTTTTTAGATTTCCTAAATTTTCTCCTCTAGGACAAATTGTACTTACTACTTATCTTCATTCTGGATCCTGTTCTTTAAAAGTATGGGGGAATATCTGCTGCCTTTTCCCTTTTCTTCCTTCTTGCTTTATAAATCCCCATGCCCTTTCTTGTGTAAATTTTACCTTCTCTTGTAGTTTATTAGATGCATCTTCTATGATTTGGTTTTGGGTTGTTTTTTTTTGTTTTTGTTTTTGTTTTTTTGAGGTGCATCATAACAAATTCCTGGGGAAAAAACAAAAACACAATCCCAAGAGTAATCAAAAGATTTCTGTTCATCCCTAGTTTCATGTTTTTTTTCCTGTGACATGATCAACTGGTATGATCTTTTCTAGATTTAAAAATTATCAACCTTTAGAGTTTTTCTTTTATTTGTGTTCATGACAACCCAGTGGTTCTCAAGCCTCAAGTCACAGTTAGTATCTAAAACGTGACTGTGCCAGCCTAACCGTAATCAAAGATGAACAAGATAGTCTCCATTTTCTTAGTCCAATTATTCTCTTCATTGACTATTTCATGCCTCTTTTTTCCTTAAACCTCCAGAATTTCTTACTCTATTCGCTTTTTCGGCTGATGATCTAGCTTTCTACTTCACTGAGGAAATAAAATCAATCAGAAGAAAACTGTCACTTGTTCCAGCCATCGCATCTACTCACCTACCTGCATCTTTGCCCATATACTATTTCCCCCCATTCAAGGGATGAACTGTTTGTGCTCCTAGCTGAGGCCAGCTTCTCCACTAGATTCTGATTATTCCAACTCTTACTTAACTCCAGCAATGCTATCGCCTTTCTCCTCCATCATCAGTTTTCTTTCTCCAGTGTGGATCATGCATTAGCATAAAAATAAGCCATCTTAAAAAGAAGATTTCTTCTTGGTGCCTGCAGTTCCCGTTATCCCTTCTGCGGAATCCATTTAATAACCTTTACCACTTCCACCTCCACCACTCCACCAAAGCTGCTCTTGTCTCTTCTTTTGTATTACTGTTCTTGGGGTCTTGTTACACTATCAGCAGCATTCGACATGGCCCATCTCTCACTCCTCCTTGAAACATTCTACTTATTTGGAATTCGGGGGTCACACTTTCCTAGTTTTCCCCTTGTATCACTGCCTACTTCTCAGTCTGTGGACTGTTCTCTGCCTGTGCCTCTCCCTTAATGATTTCATCTAGTGTCATGGCTTTAAATATCTATATGCTGATGGTTTTAAAATTTATTTCTCCAGATATCTCCCCTGAACTCCATAGTGGTATTTCTGTCCTAGAAGCAATGTAGCGTAAGAGTCGAGGGCACAGATTACTTACATTTAATCCTGGCTCAGGCACTTACTAGCTTTGTGACTAATACCTACCACATGAGATTGTTGTGAGGATTAGGTGAATAAATATAAGCAAAGTACACAGAATGGCCTGTTTTAGTAGGTAAGTGTCAGATGTCATTATCATTATTAAACGTCTCCACTTTGATGTCTGATAGACATCTCATACTTCAATACGTTGCAAACCAAATTCCTGAGCCTTCTCCCCCAAACTACTCTCCCTTAGTCTTCCCTAATCTTAGTATACAGCAACTCTGTCTGTCCCTGTGCTCCAGCCAAAATTCTTGAATTTGACCTTGTCTCCTCTTTCTCTTATACCCTACATCCATTGACAGTTCCTGTCTGCTTCAGCCTTCGAGAACCTAATCAATTCTCACTATCTTTACCATTACTACCCTGGTCCAAGCCAGTATGTCCTCTCACTTGAATCATTGCAGTAGCATCCTACTGCCCATGCTTCCATTATTGTCCCCTACCATCGCTTCTTGAGATATCCGCCTGAGGAATCTTTTTAAAACAGAGGTCCAATTGTATTGCTCCACTGTCCCAGATCCTGCAGTAGTTTCCTGACCTACTCAGAGTAAAAGCCAAAGTCTTTTGGGCCTTGTAGGCCATTGTATATGAATTCCCTGTGTCTCATCTCCTCTCTTATCTCCTCTTGCTCCCTCAGTTCTAGCCATACTAGCCTCCTTGCTATTCCTTAAATACTCCAGGTATGCTTCCACCTTGGGACCTTCGTACTTGCTGTAACCTCAGTTTGGAACACACGTCATCCAGATATGTGCATGGCTCACTTTCTCATCTCTTTCCCTTTACTCAAAAGCCCCATTCTCACTGAGGCATTTACTGATAACCCTATTTTAAAATCCAAACGCCACCCTCCCTATTCTTCTTCATAGCTTTATTTTTCTCTAATGGGGCTTATCACTGTTTGTCAGAACATACATTTTACCTACCTGTTTGTTCATCTGTTCCTCACTAAAATGTAAGCTCTCTGAGGACAGATCTTCACCTATTTTGTTCACTGCTGAATCTTCAATGCCTAGAATAATTTATGATCCTTAGTAGCCCCAAAATAATTGAGTTAGTGAATGAATAAATGAATGATTGATACATGTACTCTCAAGTTCACCCTGTAGTGTGAGGAATCAGACAGGTAAAGACATGATTGATAAATTGTGTAACAATAACAGGTGCTACTAGAACAAAAACAAAAAGAATGAATAAATGTAAAAGATTGTGAAGGCTTCTAGGAGAAGATGACACCTAAGGCTAAATCTTAAAACTGTGAGTTCTAGTTAAACTAAGTTAGAGGAGAAAGGATTTCAGACTGGAGGAACAGCACTTATCAGGGACTTTGGGATTAGAGAGAATTCCTCCACACTCAATCTAGGGATGTGGAGAAGGAAACAGATGAGACCCAAATTTCAGGCATAGATGACTAAGAGGATGGTGGACTCACTCATTGTGAGAAGGAATATGATGAATTTGGTTTTGGACAGGTTGACTTTGAGATGCCCATGGAATTTTCGTTTCAGCTATTATATACCTTTGAAATATGAACTTAATATTAGAATAATCCATAGGTGTTCTCTCCCCCCAATTAAAGTGATTCAGCAGACTAGAAGAGCTAAATTGCCTCCAAAACCTCTCCTTTGCTGTGTGGTTCATGACATACTACCACCCTTATTTTTTTTCCCAAAAGCCTTTAAATGCCCCTCTCATTTAAGAAAGTGCAGGAATAGTGTACCTTAGTGTCCAAGATTAAAAATTATTATTCTTTTAATGAAGCAGCCATTAGAGATAGTGCCAGTCTCAAATCCTAAAGAAAGTTGTTTCTGACCCTTCACTGCTTTGTTCTTTGGGGATTATTCACTGTATCTTGGAATTATAAGACAAAATTTGTTCATTATAATCATTCTGTCCAGAAATTCAAATATCAAATTATAGACTTCAAGGCCTTTCTCCTGAGATCTAAAAAAAAATGAAGCAATTCTATTTTCTTTTATTAAGAGGCACACTGTATCATGGTTGCCGGGTTAATGTTATTACTCTGTAATCACTGGGTTATCTCTGCCTGTAGGTGTGACAGAAAGACTCACCAGTGATTCTTTACACATTGGGTACCTTCGAAGACCTCTTGGGTTTGTAAATGAAGGAATTTTGCACAATAGAATTGCAAATCACTGTTGCTTGGAAAAGTGACTTGATCTGCCCCTCCTGCCCAAATTGATCTGTTTGCTGCTGTTGCTTCTTAACATTTCATAGCTGTGCCAAACTATGCTTCCATGTGTCTTTATAGCATTTCTTCACTTCAGCTTAGAACACCTTTTTGCTCTTATCTATTATATACCCAGCAGAGCTATCTTGCCTCCAGATATCACTTCTATTTGTATTGATTAATTGCATGCTCTTATCTCATTAGTGATCTTGGGAATTACGAAATTTTTGAGTTGGATGGCACCAAAGATATGAATCACAGTTTAAAATAATAGAATATAAATATATTTATCAAAAAAAAAAAAGAATTCAGGGACACAATTCCAACAGATCTAATATTTCAATATAATGAATTATCTTCCCAAAATGATTCAATTAATAATACTTTCTAGACATTATGACTCACTGCAACATTTGTTTTTATAAGTAAAGTTTTATTGGAAAGTTTTATTGAAAGCCATGCCCATTTGTTTACATATTGTCCGTGGCTGCTTTTGTGCTACAATGACAGAGTTGAGTAGTTGCAATAGAGATCAAATATCCCACAAAGCCTAAAATATTTGCTGTCTGGCCCTTCATGGAAAAAGTTTGCCAGTTCCTGATTTAAGCAGTTTAAAAGCTTATTCCTCCAATTCCAATTCATTTCTTCCCAGTATAACATCAGTATGTAAAATGAAAGAGCAAGGTAAGGATCTTTCAGCCTACCAAGAATATCACCAATTTGTCATCTTCATGCTTTTTCAATTTATTTTTAAAAAGTGGTTTCTACTAAAACAAAACAAAACACACACACACACACACAAAAACACTCTGGAGATAGGTACGTAGATAGCAATTCTTTACTGTAATTGGTTGTTTCAATTGCCTTTTACTGTGGGTAGCTTTTATATTTAGGAGAAAGTCATCATACAGTGCGCTGAGCTTAAGTTACTATATCTGTGTCATTTTTCGTACCATTTTGTGTTCTTTCACCAGTTTTTTTCATGTTGAGATTACCCGTATATTTCTCTTATGGTTGAAGTTTTCTGATTTAGTAATTCGTAATCGATCCACTGCCTTTTATCATTTTCCCCAATGTCAAAGCCTGCTTAATTGCCATATTGGTTTATATCTACCCATAATAAAAGGTTTTAAGGCAGATGTTAATTTTTAAATTCTGAGCTGGATATTTAGTGAGTAGAGTGATTACTTGAAAGTTATACTTTTTTCATTTTTCATTTATAGGTTAGCTTGATCTTTCTGCTCAGATTTCACTAGTTTAAATTCTAAGGTAATAAAGTTCTGCCCACATTAGATCCATTTTCTTTCTTCGAAGAATACGCAGTTTTATCTTTATTTTGTAATTGTTTTTCATGACACTGAGTCAGTGTGAATTTTACCTATAACCTTGAAATTATTTATTAAAATAGAAAGTGCTGGAACAGTGGTGATGAAATAATTCTTAATGTCTCACATCTGTGTAACCACTATACATTTTTTTATTAGTACCTGAAGCAGGTAGTCTTTTTTTTTTTCCTGAGGTGATTGTGTCACTAAATGAATGTAAATTCTTTCATACATCATTTCATACTTACTCTGAGTTATCTTTTTTCATTCCTATGATTAGTTTACTTTGACCCGATTTCCTGAGATACTGGTTTTAAGTAGACAGTTTTAGGGCAAACAAAAGCAAAAACTTTCATCTTCTCAATTACATTTATCTTCTTTTCTTAAAGTACTCAGAAATCTTAGTTTATATTGTCAGAATGAAAGACTCTAAAGTTTACAAATAATACCAAAGTGTTATTACTATTGAATTTGTAAGAGGAAGTCTGGACTTAATTTCAGCTATAGCCATCTTTGAGCATTAGTATCTCAGTATCTGACTGAAGTAACTGTAATGTGGCAAACTATAGTGGCATTAAAGAACCAGTACCCAAATGTATGAACAAATACAAGAAGAATTTGTATTATCTGTTTTTTTCTCCTCTTTAGAGAGGCCATGAAATATGACAAATACAATTGCTCACCAATACATTAATACAATACTATAAAAATTATCATCAAGGCATATCTAAAAAGCACAAATGTTTTTATAACTGCATAATTGGGCCAAGAAAATGTTATGTATTTCCCTGAGTATTGTAATGTGACTAACTGGAGAGCAGTCTCATTCTAAGTTGACCTTTTATTTTTCCTATGTCCAGTCTTCTAACCTTGAAGTAGTCTATCTATTGCCTCAGATGCTGAACACTGCAGGCTACAGCTACACAATAAGTAGATTGATAAAGCTATAAATTTAAATGTCTTACACAGGATTGTCAGTGCCATTCGGCAGTCTTCTGTATCACTGATCAGCTGTCCCATTCTCTACAGCAGGTATTTAGCAAATCTGTTCTTTCAACAAATATTTCTTCAACTCCTCTGTTCCAGGTATTATTATTCAAGCCCCAGAGATATAGCAGTGAACAATATAGATGGAAAAATCCTGCTCTCATGGTGCTTACCCTCCAACAAAATACTAAATGTTACATAAGTGTTGGTTAAATATGGGCAGTTACTATTGTTGGTGGAGTGACAATTATCCCAGTTTGCCTGGAACAGTGCCAGTGTAAACACCTGTTTCTGGGTTTTAATAGTGGCTCCATTCACTTTCTAAGGGGTCCGAGTTTGGGCACTAAATTATATGACCACACTAGTTATAAACCTTTTATATACATTAATTAATTTAATCTTCACAATAATCCTATGAGGTATATAAGATTATTAACATCATTATATAGAAATTTCAGTAGAAACTGAAGCATAGAAAAGTTAACTTGGCCTTGGTCATGCTAGTAGTAGTAAGTTGTAGAACCGGAATTCAAACCCAGACAACAGCCTGGTTCTTAGTCGCCATACTACTACCCCGATACTTCTATTCTAAATCTTTACTGTTTTACGCTGCCTGTTTTTCTTCCTCTCTCCAGCAAAGTAAAGCAACTACTCTCATCTTCTCCACAGATAAATTCATGGTTCTCCAGCATGAATTTCCTCAACTTGCCACTCCCTCCTTTACAAATCTGTCTTCATCTCTACTCAGCCTCACTCCATCCCTCCATTTTAGAGGAAGAGACATCCCTCCTCCTGTCTAAAATTTATATTCTAGCCCATCCCATCCTGCCTCCTGTATGACTTTGTTCTCTAAATTATTCTCTTTTTCTTGGGCCTTCAGCCTTCATTGTTCCACTGGCTTTTCCCATTTAGCATATAAACATAATCTATTGTCATTTTTGTTGAAAGTTATATATCACTCTTTCAAGAAGCTATACTATTGGGAGAGGTTTTTAAAAGTTTATTAATATGATGGTGATAACCTACCAGTTATTTATTATCCTATTTAAAGTCCAGGTGCTGTATGTCCCCTATTGCCCTATTGTAGCTCTGAGTCTTTTTACAGAAAAACGTTTTAAAGAGAGTATTTAATACTTTTAGATTCTTCTCACCTTTCATTTACTTCTTTTTTTTTTTTTTTTTTTTTTTTTTTTGAGACAGAGTCTTACTGTGTTGCCCGGGGCTGGAGTGCCGTGGCATCATCCTAGCTCATAGCAACCTCAAACTCCTGGGCTCAAGCAATCCTTCTGCCTCAGCCTCCCTAGTAGCTGGGACTACAGGCATGCGCCACCATGCCCTGCTAATTTTTTCTATGTATTTTTAGTTGTCCAATTAATTTCTTTCTATTTTTAGTAGAGATGGGGTCTTGCTCTTGCTCAGGCTGGTTTCAAACTCCTGAGCTCAAACAATCCACCCGCCTCGGCCTCCCAGAGTGCTAGGATTACAGGCGTGAGCCACCGCGCCCGGCCTCATTTACTTCTTAAACCCATTCTAGTCTAACTTCCACTTCTGTATCAGTCAGGGACCTCCACAAAAACAGAACCAATGAAAAAGAGGTTTATTTTAAGAATTGACTCATGCAATTGTTGGGACTGGCTGGCAGGTCTGAAATCTGTAGAGCAGGCCAGCAGGCTGGAAATTCAGGCAGGATTTCTTCTTCCCCAGGAAACCTCAGTTTTTGCTCTGAGGCCTCAACTAATTGGATGAGGCCCACTCATATTATCAAGACTAATCACCTTTACCTAAATTCAATTGATTGGAAATGTTAATCATGTCTACATAATACCTTCACAGCAACATTTTGATTAGTGTTTGACCACACATCTGGGTAACTGCAGCCTCACCAAATTGACACATAAAATTAACCATCACAACCTCTATCACTTGACCATATCTTCATTTTTTAATCCAGTGGACATTTTTCACATTTTCGCTTACTTGGTCACTATGTAACATTTGACATTTTGGACCATCCATTACTTTTTGAAACCCTTCTCCCTTAGTTTCAATGACACTACTCTCTCTCCATTCTCCTGTCCCTCTCACTATTCCTTTTCTCATATTTCAAGGATTTATTCATTTTCTCCCAATTCTTTAATGATTGGTGTTCTCTAGTGTCCTTGGCCTCTTATAACTCCAATCATTGATGTATCCCAATTCTAAAATTCCATCTTAGAATTCTCTTCTGAGTTTCAAACCTATGTATCCATTACCTATTGGATGTCTTCACCTGGGTATCATGTGGACCTCTCAAATTTTGCTTATCTAAAGCTGAAGTCCTATTCTTGCCCTCTCAAACTTGCTTTTCCATCTGTTTTGTTCTTTATTTTAGTTGGTGGTACCCTCTTCACTCAGTTAACCAAGCCAAGAACCAAAGAGGAATCCTCAACTCTCAACTCTTCCCTTATATTTACCATTTAAAACCTTCTCATCTCCATACCTATCTCAGCCAAAGAAGCTCAACTCTCATTTTCTCCTACGTAAAATCTTTGATCTTCCTGCTTCCTGTCAGTCTCTCCAACCCTTCTACACTGCTGTCAAAGTGATGTTTTAAAAATGTAAATCTGGCCAGGCGTGGTGGCTCACACCTGTAATCCTAGCACTCTGGGAGGCCGAGGTGGGAGGATCACTCAAGGTCAGGAGTTCAAGACCAGCCTGAGCAAGAATGAGACTCTGTCTCTACTAAAAATAGAAATAAATTAGCTGGACAACTAAAAATATATAGAAAAAATTAGCTGGGCATGGTGGTGCATGCCTGTAGTCCCAGCTACGCGGGAGGCTGAAGCAGAAGGATTGCTTGAGCCCAGGAGTTTGAGGTTGCTGTGAGCTAGGCTGACGCCACGGCACTCGCCCCAGGCAAGAGAGTGAGACTCTGTCTCAAAAAAAAAAAAAAAAAATTCCTAGGCTTGAACCCAGAGGAGAATGGTAGAAAGTGTCTGTTATTCTTGTCCATTCTAGAGGCTGCTGCTCCAACCTTAGCACCAGATTCTTTTTGAGCTATACTTTTTATGATAATCTGATACCTATTCTCAGCCTTCTGCTTTTGTTTAATTTTGCTGCATCATTGGAGCAGTTTAAAGGAAAAATACATTCCATCACTGATATATGAAGTCATATATCAGCTTGTTCTCATGTGATTCTCTTATGCCCAAAAAGTCTTTTCTCAGCCAGTAACAAGGAAATTCTTGTTATAGGAAGTTATTTTTTCAGATTGTTTTAATCCTATGTCCCCAAAATATCTCCATGCATTTAATGTCAAATTAAAAATCAAACCAAGGCCAGGTGCAGTGGTATGTGCCTGTAGTCCCAGCTACTCGGGAGACTGAGGCAGGACGACTTCTTGAGCCCAAGAGTTTGAGGCTGCAGTGCTCTGTGATTGCACTTGTGAATAGCCATAGCACTCCAGCCTAGACAACATAGTGAGACCCTATCTCTAAAAAAATAAATTAAAATGAATTTAAAACAAACAGTTTTTTGTTAATCCTGAGAAGAGAAATAATGTTTTTTTAAGATCGTTAATAGATAAGAGCTCTACAAGAAGTGCAAAAAAATGTTAATAGAATAATGATGACTTACTGCATTTTTAACATGAAAATTTTAGGTAACCAAGGGGTCCTAGTATACACATTGGGGTCAGAGGATAGTGGAATGGTCAGCATCTCAATTTAGACTTAACTGTTACATCCTACTCTAAATACAAGTGTAGAAGCTACTTGTGGTGTAACTCCTTATGTATTTAATATTTTTCTGACTCTTGGTTTTCTTGAGTTTTTTAAATGGGTGAAGAATGTAGTTATGAATTCTTCACCCTTTATGGAATGTGATATCTTAGTTTTGATTCCATCTGCCCTTTCTCCTTTACTTAATTTTATCTTATTGTTTTGCACTGTGTTTCTAAAATAATGGCTTTGGCTTGTTTTTTCCTGAATGTTTCTGCAGTTTGGTTTGACTATTTGGCTTTGGGCACCCCTCCTGAACTTGGACTCCATCTGTATTTGTGACTTTTGGAAGACAGAAGTCAATGTTTTCTCTGGAAGATGACTTTTTTTTAATATTACATATATTTTTGTCTCCCCTCCTTCCCTTTTTGGTTTCTCTTAAAAGACTGGAAAGAAAGCAGTTAAGGCAGTTTTGTGGGTCTCAGCAGATGGACTCAGAGTTGTGGATGAAAAAACTAAGGTAAGATTTTTATAAGCTTAAATGAGACTGCTCATATGTTTTTTTAAATCTCTAATAAATATTTCACCATGAAGCTGTTGTAGTCACTCTATATCCCCTTTGTCCCCTTTGTCCAAAGTACATTCTTTGTCCAAAGTACATTCTTCTGAAAGACTATTAAATGTTCAGGAAACTAATATAGTTACTCATTTACCCTGTGAAAAATAGAATTCTCTCAATATTTTGTTCTGCATGACATAGCATGTTTAATGTACTAAGCATTAGCATTTAATGTTAAGATCAGAGTTCTGTTTTTGTTCAATTAAAAAATTTTTTCACCCCCAGAAATCTGATATAAAAGATGATAGATCTTTTTATCATAGTTTAAAATTAAAAAAAAAAAGGTGATGGGCCACATCTGAAATTTCTTCTTGTTCTTTAAGAAAACACTATTTTTGGAAAGAACTATTTTTAGAAAGTGATATTTGAACTAATTAACCTGCCTTTTGATGGAAAACCCAGTTCAAGTGACATCTTAGGGACTAGTAAATGGCTCTTTGGTTAACATTTACTTAGAATCCAAACAATATCTCAAATCATAAGTAGCATTTTGCATTGGCGAGAAAGTGGTCCTTAGTAGCTAAATAAGAATAGAGGCACAGATCTGCCCCTAAAGGGCATAGGGTGTTTATATAAGTGCATTTAATCATTAATTAAAATTTCCTACGAGACAGACCTAAAAGGAAAAAATTTAAGAAGATAATTTTTCAAAAACATTCAAATGTTACTGGAGGGGGAGAAAGTCTGGCAGGTAAAAAGCAGGTTTTTTTTTTGTTTTTTTTTGTTTTTTTTTGAGACAGAGTCTCACTCTCTTGCCTGGGCTACAGTGTCGTGGTGTCAGCCTAGCTCACAGCAACCTCAAACTCCTGGGCTCAAGCGATCCTCCTGCCTCAGCCTCCCGGGTAGGTAGGACTGCAGGCATGCGCCACTGTGCCCGGCTAATTTTTTCTATTTTTAGTTGTTTGGCCAATTTCTTTCTATTTATAGTAGAGACAGGGTCTCGCTCTTGCTCAGGCTGGTCTCGAACTCCTGAGTTCAAGCAATCCGCCTGCCTCGGCCTCCCAGAGTGCTAGGATTACAGGCGTGAGCCACCGCGCCCAGCCTTAAAAAGGAGTTTTGATAGGCAACTTGCTTGATAAACTTTTTTTAAATTTCAAAATAATATTAAGGGGGTACAAATGTTTTTGTTACATGGATACCTTTTAGAATGCTTAAGTTGAGGCTTTTAGTGTACCCATCACCCAAATAGTGTTTATTATACCTGATAAGTAGGTTTTTGCCCCTGCCCTCCTCCTCCTGTCTTGATTTCAAATGAACTTCACATCTCTTTGTGCATGTGTGTGCCCATCTCTTAGCTCTCAATTATTAGAGAGTACATGTGGTGTTTGTTTTTCCATTCCTGAGATACTTCACTTAGGATAATGGTCTCCAGTTCCAACTTGCCTGATAAATTTTAAGTGATTAAATGTAGCTGAATTTTAGTCCTTTGACCTTCCATTAAAGGTTTTTTTTAAGTTCAAGAGAAGCCATAGTCTTAAATAATAGTTCATTACTGTTCAAAACAGTGACAATTTTAATTAGCTTACTTTTAGGAACTTCAGTAGTTTCCTTTTTTTTTTTTTTTTTTTTTT
>RJWJ010026099.1:0-23358 GCA_004363605.1 Indri indri
AAAGCTGAATAGTACTCCATGGTATACATATACCACATTTTACTAATCCACTCATGTATTGATGGACACTTGGGCTGTTTCCACACCTTTGCAATTGTGAATTGCGCTGCTATAAACATTCGGGTGCAGGTGTCTTTTTCATAGAGCGATTTTTGTTCTTTGGGGTAGATGCCCAGTAATGGGATTGCTGGATCAAATACCTACCATTATTTTTAAGACATTCTTGATTGCCTGTAAAGCCAGCCCCAATAGCTAGCAGGCATTCCAAGTATTCACTGTGGCTTCTTTGCCCCTAATTATTCCTGATTTGATTTTGCTTGATCTTGCCTCCCTGGTTCTCTCCTTTGGTTGTGTACTCTGATTTAGATCATTCTCACCTCTGACTCCTCCTGGATTTGATCTTTTTCCTAACATTTCCCCTGGCATTTGGACTTTGGCTAGCTGGCATGGTTTATAGCTTAGCTCACTCCTTTGGCCCTGGAGTTTCCTATTGCCTCAGGTGACAGTACTTCCTGCTCCACGGGCTCTTCAAGCCTTCTCAAACCTGAGCTCTGTTCAGCTAAACCAGCCAAGGTGAGGATGGGGTGAGAGTAGGGGAGTGCTAAACAACAAGAATTATGTGGTTTGTTGCCCTTAGAAAGTTCACAATCCTTTTGGGGAAAATAAAGACATCAACACTGGAAAAAAATCAAAATGTCTGTTAAGTATCAAATAATTAAATCCAAGTTAATTTCTTACAACTGCTTCCTGCCCAAGGCCAGTAAAAAAATCCAAGTTAATGTTAAAACTGTCATCTAGTCTATTTAAAAATATCCATTAGCTAAAAAACGGTGTCAGAGGTACCCAATTTAAAAACTAAGTACTCTTGGACAATCTGGTTTAATATGCTATACAAATGATTTTAGAAAAAAATTTTATGGATCACTTTAAAACATCTTTTTTGCAGTTCATTTTTCCGTTAAAATTGTAATTTTTGAATACGTGATTCCCATACAAAGCAAGTCCCTTCATGGTAGAATGAAAGTAACTGAGACTTATTATCAGATATATTATGTCTGTATTGTTTGTAGTGTATACATCCCAGTTTTGTTCTAGAAGATGTAGCTGAATCTACACTCAAATCTGGATGAACTTGGTTCTATGAAAATATGACATTCAGGAATCTGACCTTGTAGAATGGATAACTGAGATTGTGCATATTCTAATTAGATCATTCACTTTTACTTTTTTTCCTTTTCATCTATTGCCATCACCTGTGCAAGCTGGCATAGGCTAGTGGGTAAGGGGTAGAACCTGAAAAAGGATAGGAAGAAATAGGAGAACGAACTGTCTGTATATTGGCTTCCAAGGATAAGGAAATTGAAAGAGAGTGGGTGCTTGGGGAGAAAGCTTTCCAAATAGCATTTTAAAGCAGCAATCTCCAACCTTTTTGGGACTGGGGACTGGTTTCATGGAAGACAATTTTTCCATGGACCAGGGGTGGGGAGGATGGTTTCATGATGATTCAAATGCATTGCATTTATTGTGCACTTTATTTCTGTTATTATTACATTGTTAATCTCTCTGCTAATGATAGTCTGTATTTGCAGCTGCTCCACAGTGCTAGGATCACTGCCTCAGCACCAGCTCAGATCATCAGGCATTAGATTCTCTTAAGGAGCACACAACCTAGATCCCTCACATACACAGTTTACAGTAGGGTTTGAGCTCCTATGAGAATCTAACACCACTGCTGATCTCACACTGCAGAGCTCAGGCGGTGGGTGATTCAAGCAATGGGGAGTGGCTGTAAATACAGATGAAGCTTTGCTCCCTTACCTGCTGCTCACCTCCTGCTGTGTGATCTGGTTCCTAACAGGCTACTGACTGGTACCAGTCCGTGGCCTGGGGGTTTGGGACCACAGTTCTAAAGGACACAGCAAACTCTAACCCTGAGAAACGTCCATGTGGTAATGTTTGGAGTTAGCAGATAATTGCTGTTGGTAGGTTGAAGAAGCCCCAGTTCACGGGGGAAAGTGAATATTTGGGCTCCAGTCAAGTAAGCTGGAGTTCAGAGGAAGGACTAAACCTCAAATTGAGGAACTGGAGTGAAAATCAAGAATCCAAAGCAGGAGGCCACTTTTCCAGGTTGAACAAACTCAGTGGGGGTTAGAATGATAACTTGGTGTGAGTATGCTCAGACTTCAGGTCTACTAGTTTAAGAAAAGCAAGACTTGACTTACCTGACCACAGATCCTCCAGGTCTCAAGCCTAGGGTAGCTGAATCTACCATTTATTTCGTTATTATATGCCTTTGTTTGGATTGCCTCAAGGACTAGCAGGGATGAGCTACAGGTGGAAAGAAGTTAGTGCATGAAGCCCCATGAGGCTTCTACCTATAAAACTTCTATTTATGTACCACTTTCCAGGAACATCTTTATCACTCAAGAAATGTTTCTTGGTAATTGTTTGTCATTATGGTTAATTTTATGTGTCAACTTGGCTAGGCTACGGCACCCAGATATTTCGTCAAACATTATTCCAGATGTTGTTGTGTAGGTTTTATTTTTAAATGAAATTAACATTCAAATCAGTAGATTTTGAGTAAAGCAGATTATCTTCTATAATGTGGGTGAGCCTCATCCAATCAGTTAAAGGCCTTAATAGAGCAAAGACTTACTACCCTCCTAAGAAGGAGAAATTCTGCCAGTGAACTGCCTTCTGTCTGAGCTTCAATATTAATTCTTCCTTGGGTCTCCAGCCTGTTCTCCTCCATAATCATGGGAGCAAATTCCTTAAAATAAATTTTTCTCTCCCTCTTTCTCTATTTCTCCCTCCCCATCTCCCTTTCCTTCCCTCCCTCCTTCTCTCCTCTTCCTCCCGTATTGGTTATATTTCTCTGGAGAACCCTGACTAACACAGTTGTCTAAGATAAAGTTTACTTGAATTCTACTCCACTGAAGCAAGATCACTTGCTTATGTTGTGTTTCCTTCCAAACTATTCAATTAAGAGCATCTCTACCTTTTATCCCCATCTGGTTCTATAAGAGTAATAGAAAAAAAGTAGCAGAGCTGAGAAACTTTATATCAACTGCATTTAAAAATCATTTGTTTTTGATATCAAAAAACTTGCCTGTATTTCTCCTTGCAATTCTACTGAAAAAAAAAGAAAAAAAGTTGACCATAATCATAAATATGTGTGGAAAAGTATTCACTTGAGAATAAAATGCTGAACTGTGAAGGATATTTAAAGACATTGTGGACATATTTGAACTACTTTCAGTTGTGAAAGCTCTTTCACACGACCAGGAGGGGCTACATAAATGCAAGTGGTGATCGACAAAGCTTTCCTTCTGGCATTGTATGCAGCATAGTGTTGTTTAGTTGCTTTGGCTTATGATTTCTCCCAGGACACACATTATTTTGTTTGTTATTTTGTTTGTTAGCTCAACACAGATTAATGATAAAATTCCTGTGTGGTCTTTGTTTTAAAATGGTTTTGTGTCCATCACATCACCAATATATTTATGAGCTTCAGAAATGGATTAGTGTGAGGTAACTTAAAAATATGAGAAGTTCTATTGTGAATTTAGGTCAGATACTCTCTTAGTAACTAAGCTGCTAAATATTGAAACTCCTTTTTCCCTGAAGGCATTTAAATCTTAGTTTTGGTTGGACATCTTCCTGGTGGCTGAAAGCTAATGACTATGGACATTCCTAAAGCCCTTTTCTCAAATTTCCTGTATTTTTCTTTTCTTTGACTTTTCCTTTGCTCTTTCCAGCTGTTTATGTTTGATCAATTGTTTTCTAAATATTCAATTTCCTTTAACATGTTCAGTAGAAAATTTGGATTTCTTGATTAGGGAATACTACATTATAAAAATTATTGTTTTATTACTTGTGAAATTACAGTTATCCATTAGAACTTAATTTTGGTTTCACCATAGTATATTCGTGATGTTCTTATGGGATGCACTTATAGCCAGTACCTAGAATTGTGCTTGAGAAGAGACTCAATAAATACTTCTTCAATTATTTAATAAAACCCAGTAGCAAACATACTATGCAGAAATTGTTCTCTTTTTTTTTTTCTTTTTGAGTAAGGGTCTCCCTCTGTCACCCAGGCTGCAGCGCAGTGGCTTGATCATAGTTCACTGCAACCTCAAACCCCTGGGCTCAAGCGAGCCTCCTGCTTCAGCCTCCCAAGCAGCTGGGACTACAGATGCATGCCACCACGCCCAGCTTATTTTTCTATTTTTAGTAGAGACGGGGTCTCACTCATGCTCAGGCTGGTCTCAAACTCCTGACCTCAAGCAATCCTCCCTCCTCGGCCTCTCAGAGTGCTAGAATTACAGGCATGAACCACTGCGCCTGGCCAGAAACTGTTCTCTTTTAATGAATACCGTTATATCTTTCCTTTTTTTGCCCCATTCACTACTTTAAAAACCATACCAATATGATTTTGCTGATTTATAATAGCTCTCAAAAAATGTGAACGCTGGAGGAGTGTATAAGATGAATAATAATGGTTATATGGGATGGGGGTACTAGGTGGATAGGACAAGAAATGGGAGGATTTTAAACTGGATATCATCTTATAATAATTCTTTTAATTTGGAAACTTATGAAATAACTATTCAAAAATTGAATCAAAGAAAAAAATAAATTGTATTAAAGAGATAGATTTACAAGTCCCTTCCTTAGAAATAACCACTAAATCAGCGGTGGGGAACCCTCAGCCTAAGGCCACATGTGGCCTTCTACGTCCTTAAGTGCAGCCTTTTGACTGAATCCAAATTTTACAGAACAAAGCCTTTTATTTTTATTAATACATTTTTGTTTGTCTTTTATATTTTTATTTTATTTTTAAAATGAATGTATTTAAAATACCACAAAGTAAAATAAGTTTCAATGAAATAAAATAATCCTCCCAGATTGACTGGCAGAATTATAACATTAGTAAGCCATAAGGGCTAAATTGACAGCTGCTGTGCTCATGATTTAGTTCTTTAACTTCCCCCAGCTGACTGGCACCACTACCATACGAGGCTGGTTGTCGGAAGTTTATGGGGGTCCAGCACGCCAGTCTGTTATCAGCTTTTGACAATGGCGTGCTGTTTCTGTTTGAAGTGGAATTTGTGAATAGTTGAACAGCTTGACAGCATTTTTAAATTCTGTCTGCTTAACAGCCCATCATTCAAAGAAGACCAAGAGAACACTGAAGGAAGAAAACACATTTTTAAATGAGGATTGGGAATTGCAATATTATCTTGTTTCTGCTAAAGATAAGATGATTTGCTTGCTTTGTGATACTGAAATATAAACATTAAAGAAATCCAACACTCACCAGCATTATAACACTCATAAGGACCACATATATTTTAAATTAGAGGGAGAGGCATGAAAGGTTCTATTGCAGAAATTAAGAGATGAAAAGCAAAAGCAAAGACAATTCTTTCAAGCAGCAATAAGACCTGGAAATAATGCCACTGAAGCAAACTATAAAGTAGTTTATATACTTGGGGGGAA
Organism: Indri indri; assembly: GCA_004363605.1. NCBI lineage: Eukaryota > Metazoa > Chordata > Mammalia > Primates > Indriidae > Indri > Indri indri. Next base: position 5,509 of record RJWJ010026099.1, read on the forward strand.
AAGGGAAGCCATCCAGTGATGTAGAAATTGTGAAAGAATGCATTGTTAAAGTTGTAAAATGCTTAGACCCCAACAATGTTTCAAAGTACAAACAACTGCCTCTTTCAAGGAGAACCATAATTGATCGGCAGCATGAATTAGCCTTCAACTTAACAAAACAGCTTCATGTAATACTTCAAAAGGAAAATATATATGATTCAATCACTTTGTATGAATCAATTGATACTACGGACTTGGCCCAGGTTTTGTACTTCATTCGGGTCATAACAGATTTTTTTTAAAGGTAAGCATGAGGCGAAATTTATTGAGGGGGAGCAAGATAGGATTACAATAAGATTACAGGGCAAGAGCAAGATATAGGTCTACAGAGCATGATACATACACCACAGATGATGACCGGACCCCTTGCTGCTGCAGGAAAAAGAGAGAGAACAGATTTTCTTTGCTACAAAGAGTTACTCACTTTGGGTACTCTTGCAAATAGAAAACAGGGAATAGATATCTTCAACAACTTTCAAGATAAATGTCAGGAAGTTGGACTGAATTTGGTAAATTTAGTGAGTGTATGTACAGCTGGTGCACCCTCCATGGCAAGAAAACAGGAAGGGTTTATTGCACAGATTAAAAAAGTATTAACAGATCCAGATGCTCTCATTTCTTTTCATTGTATCTTGCATCAGCAAAATCTCTGCGCTAAAGCTACTGTTTTAAGTGACACTTTGCAACAAGTGATAAGTATTGTTAACTATGTTCATGCAAATGCAACACCGCATCATCTGTTTTGTAACATGCTAAAGTTGAATGGTGAGATATTCAGTGTGGATTTGCCCTGTCATTCTAAGGTGTATTGGTTATCGCAGGGACAGGTGTTAGCCTAAATTGTATCTCTGTGAGAAAAGATAGTTAAATTTTATGAAGCACAGAATCAGCAATGTGAATTATTGAAAGAAGATTTCTCTAGGAATGCAGCATTTCTGTGTGATATGTCATATCAAAATGACTTGAATATTTCTTTGTAAGGCAAAACTAAGTCTATATATGATATGTGGCAAAAAACCCAAGCATTTCAAAAAAGGCTATCTTTTTTCAGAACGCTTCTTCAAAAGGAAACTTGGGATGAACAGTCTCCCCAGTTAGCAAAGGTCATTGATGAGCAGGATGACATAGGTGAATGATTTGAAGAATATGCAGTTGTTATAGACCTATTAATTGTAGAATATAATGAAAGTTTCACTGACTTTGAGAATCATGACATCACACTCAAATTAGCATGTCAGCTTCACCTATTTGATATCAGCAAGGCACCTAAAGAACTACAGATGGAATTGACTGAGCTCTCAGTAGATGACATTTTAAAGTCATCGTTTGATGCTAAGAAAGCTCCAGTTGAAATATGGAAAAATGCAGTAGAACACCCACACCTTTGGCAACATGCCCAAAAAATGCTTTCCTGTTTTTCAACTGCTTATTGTTGTGAATCTACGTTCTCCTACCTAACCCAAATGAAGACACCCTTAAGGTCACAAATGACTGATACCCATGTAGAGGATCAAGTGAAACTGCGGACCTCCACACTGCAACCAAATATTCAAATACTTTCCAGCAAAGCAGGCACAACATAGTTATTAAAAGGTTAGTTAACTTTAAAATTAACAAATAGTTTTCATTTTTTGAAATTATTAAGTACATAGTAATTAGATTTTTACAAAATAATGTACATTTTTAGGTGTATCTAATTGAAGTTTGTTGAATGCAGCTTTATTTGATTACAGCTAAATTAATATGGCCTTCCAACATGAAAGGTTCCCCCACTGCTGCCCTATACCAATACAGATACATTTCTTTGGAATAGTGTTTATGTATAGTAACTATGTTTGGATACGTATACAAGATTAACTCATATTAATAATTTGGGAATGGTTTTTGAAAATTGTATTGCTGATATTTTGGGAATATATTATTTTAAGGGCTTACTCCTGTGGCTAGGCTTATTCATATGCCTGGTGGCGGTTGACTAGCTCTCAGCAGGGGTGATGGTAGTAACTGGGCCAAGTGTTATTCACAATCCAGCCTCAACTTCTTCACATGGTTTCTGGCTTCCGCCAGCAGGGAGGGAGAGTAAGTTCTAATGCCTAAGTGCTTTTCAAGCCTCTGCCTGTAGCATGTTTGCTCGAGTCCCATTGGCCATAGCAACTCACAGAGTTAATGTGAGAGGTCAAGCTCAGAGTCAGTGTGTTGGGAGACTGACTACATGAAGGTAATGGATACAGGGAGGCATGATTCAATGGGACCATTATTATTATTATTTCTTTTTCAGAATTTTACAGGGGTACACACATTTTGGTTACATAATGTGCTTTTGTACAGTTTGAGTCAAACTTAGTGTGCGTTGTACCCATTAGGTGTGAATTTACCCATCACCTCCTCTCCCCTCCCACATATTTACTTTCCGTTGAGTTTTACTACCGTTTGTGCACATGAATGTTGATTGATTAGTTCCAATTTAGTATTGAGTACATGTGGTGTTTGTTTTTTCATTGTTGCGATACTTCACTCAGAAGAATGGCCTCCAGCTCCATCCATGTTGTTACAATAGATACTAGATCACCATATTTTTAAGGCTGAGTAGTGCCCCATGGTATACATATATCACATTTTATTAATCCATTCATGTATTGATGGGCACTTGGGTTGTTTCCGCATCTTTGCAATTGCGAATTGTGCTGCTATAAACATTCAAGTGCAGATATCTTTTTTATAGAATGTCCTTTTTTCCTTTGGGTAGATACCTACTAGCAGGATTGCTGGATCAAATAGTAGGTCTACTTTTAGTTCTTTGATGTATCTCCGTACTACCTTCCATAGAGGTTGTACTAGTTTGCAGTCCTACCAACAGTATATAAGTGTTCCTTTCTCTCCGCACCGTGCCAGCATCTGTTGTTTTAGGATGTTTTGATAAAAGCCATACTCACTGGAGTTAGGTGATGTCTCATTGTGGTTTTGATTTGCATTTCCCTGATGATTAGAGATGTTGAGCATTTTTTCATGTGTTTGTTGGCCATTAGTCTATCTTCTTTTGAAAATTTTCTGTTCATGTATTTTGCCCCCTTTTTAATGGGGTTGTTTGATTTTTTTCTTGCTGATTTGCTTGAGTTCTTTGTGGATTCTGGTTAACAGCCCTTTATCGTATTTATAGCATGTAAATGTTTTCTCAGGAGGCAATTATTATAACAGCAATTAGTATAATATTTAAAATTTTTCATTGTTTTCTCAAAGCATTGATAATAAACTCAACTCATAACTGCGTAATTCTGTATACAACTGAAAACTAGTGATATATATAGCTATGGTTGTACTCTGATTTAAGGTTTAATATTATATTATCTTACTTAATATTATCATTTAAAATTCTAAGATCATATTACTGCCTTGTTCCAAATCTTCCTATGGTTTCTAATTGCAGTTAGAATAATATAAAAATTCCTTGACACAGCCCATAGGCCCTAAATGATTTTGTTTTGATCTACCTTTATGACATCATGCCCTACCACTCTGTCCGTAATTTACTATCCTTCAGCTATAATGGCTGTTTTTCTATTCTTTTAATGTATTGAATTCATTTCCACCTTAGGGCTTTTCACTTGCCATTCCTTCCCTGGAATGATTTTCCCTCAGATCTTGGATGGCTTCCTCTCATTATTCAGGGCTCAGTGTAAATTTTACTTCTTATAAGCAATATTTCCTGACCATCTCTTCAGAAGTAGCTCCTCCCATCACAGATCACTCACTATCTATCCTACTCACTCACTATAAACAATTTTCCTGTTTTGTTTTCTTCATAACACTTATTACCTGGAATTATCTTATTCTATTATTTATTTGATTATTATCTTACTCATTGTACTAGTATATAAGATCTGTAAAGGCATAACTTTGTTCTGCATCATCTAGAACACATAGTTGGTACTCAATAAATATTTGTGAAATTAACAAATTAATTAAATAACTAAAGGCCTGGCATACTCAGTCTTGGCCCACAGATTATCACCTGTATGATGGAGAGGTTGGATTATCTTTAAGGTCCCTTCCAACAAAAAATTTTATACTTTTCATTCATATAACTCAGTTTTTAAGTTTGAGCAGGGGAAAAAAAGCTGTCAATAACAAAGAATGTTGGAATAAATATATATTTTATATATTAGTTTTCATGTTGGAAAAAGACTCTGCCATAGTGATTTTCAAATACATAGAATGTAGGTAGAGTTTAGGAAAAGGAAAGATGGTATAACTAAAGTTGAAAATTAATAGGCATTCTTTTTGGCTATGTCTATATCCAAGTATCTTGAGTAAAAATAATATAATTTATTTTTTTTTCTGATTCACTGAGAAGGCCAGAACATGGCTGAAGGTGAGGGGGAAGCCCTCTCCTGAGTGACATGAAGATACTAACATTTTCATCAAAATGGTGTAGCATAGGTTCAGGAGCACCCTGCCCAGGATCAAAGCTCATCTTTGTCTTTCAATACCTGTGAAACCTTAGGAAAGTTATTTAACCACTTGTGCTTCAGATTCTACCTCTGTGAATTGGGGACACTAATGGTATTTACCTCATTGGATTGTTTCAAGGCTTAAATTTGATAATGTTTGTAAAGGGCCAAGTATCTGTTGCATCATAATACCCAATAAATATTAGCTGTCATTAGTAAGAATAATCAGGGAAACTCCAGTAGATGTCAAAACCAAAGATTGACAAATACAGGTCGATGTGCAGGTTGGAGTGAGCAGTGAGATAGGAGGCCTGAAAAATTCAGGACATTTCTGACCTGAATGAGGCTACACTTCTAATTAGCATAGTGTTGAAACTGGGAGAGATGGGCGTGGCTGCTTAAAGGAGCAGCCCCTGGCTGGACATAATTTATACTGTAAGGAAACAGGTTTTTTTTTTGTTTTTTTTTTTTTTAGTTTCACTGCTTAGGTTTAAATCTGTTACCCAGCGTGAGTTGATTTTTGTGAGAGGTGAAAGGTGTGGATCCTGATTCAGTCTTCTTTTTTTTTTATTTCAGCATATTATGGGGGTACAGATGTTTAGGTTATGTATGTTGCCCTGTGCCCCCTTCCCCCCCAAGGAAACAGTTTTAAAAACCCAATTTTACCAAAAATTCCAAATGCAATTGAAATGTAATTTCCTATATCTTGAATGTATGAATGTGGGATTTATATCAAAGTTCTGTATTTAGGCAGTTAAAGTACATAGGTGCTGAATAAAAAAGAGATGTATAGTTTAAAATCATTCATGTTAAGTAGACACATCATATTCTGAAACTCTTTAATCCCTGGGATGAAGTGGTCAGTTTGAAGTTCCAAGGATAATCTAATTAGAATACAGTTTAGCCTCAATATGTACATCACTAGTTGAGAATCTGAGAATAGTTAGACAGAAACTGAGCTTTTGCCCTATCAATGGAAAAACAAAGGCATTGCCAGGAACATCAGTATTATAAACAAGATTGTATCAGAAGAGCATAAAGTACTTAGAAGAATAAACACTGTTGATGTCCTCTTTTAGGTATAATTGGTATGCTAATCTAGTTAGTCTATCACACAACATAATCATTTAGTGATATCGAGCAGAGTCCTACAGATGGTAAATAAAAAAAAACATAATGATTTAGTGACTTGAATTAATAAATTAAATCGACAATATTTGTTTGTGTTGCGCCAATGTACCAGGTTTTATTTGAGACACTGGGATCCGGTGACGAACAAGACAGACCTGGTGCATCCCTTCATGGAGCCAACATTCTAGCAAGAAGGGAAATAACAGTTTACCTTAAAAGGATGATATGATTTGAGGAGAAAAGGGTACTTTGGGAATATTACAGAAATACCCATTGTAGTCTAGGGTATCACGGAAGGTCTGGAGAAAAGCACCAAGCTAAGACTTGAAGGGTAGTAGAAGTTTTCCAGGAGAAGAGGGCTGGGGAACAGTGTTCTCAGTCAGAGGAAACAGGACGTGAGAAGACTTGGATGACTTACTTGGCTGATTATCTTTCTGATTAATCTAGCAGGTCTATTAAAGGTTTCTATCAAGTCTTTGCCAATCTAATTTGCATTTCTTCGTATATTTGAAAGTAATGTAATTGGGTGTTTTTCCTCAAAAACATTCTGTGGTTCCAAATCTTCACAAATTTAGACAAAACATTGTTTTATTTTAAAAATACCTTCTGTTCTAAACTTGATGCACTAGTAGGCAACTCCTGCTGCCTACTTCTGTTCTAATTGGTCAGAAATGTAACGACTGGTCTTTCATGTGCAATCTAAACCCTTTACAATTTTCATCTTTTTCTATAGAATATTTTGTATCATATGATGCCACTGTAATTTATTAGTGGTACTTAGCAAAACCTCTAATGTGTGGACAATAAAACTACATTTTCCATGTCATTTCCTGTGCTCATAGGGTGTTGTGTGAGGGGAGCAGTGCTGGAGACAATTCTCTGATATATAGATTTCAGGTACTTCAGGTTAATAAACTGGAACTCAAAAACTGTGCTGTTCAATACTATGGTAGCCACTAGCCACATGTGACTATTGAACACTTCCAACGTGGTCAGTCTGAATTGAGAAGTGTTGTAAGCATAAAATACACACTGGATTTCAAAGACTTAGTACAAAAAGAAAAGAGGAATGTAAAATATCTCCTTCATTATTTTTTATAATAGTTATATGTTGAAAATATTTTAGATTTATTTATTATTGGGTAAATAAAATACATTATTAAATTAATTTCACCTGTTTTTTTTCTATTTAAAATGTGGCTACTAGAAAACTTAAAATTACATGACTTTTGGTCGATTAGTTCCAATTTCTAATCAATCAACACTCATGTGCACATATGGTAGTAAAACTCAATGGAAATCAAGCAGGTGGGAGGATGGGTAAATACCTAACAGGTATAATGCACACTATGCAGGTGATGGGCATATTTACATCTTTGACTCAAACTGTACAAAGGCAATTCATGTAACCAAAACTGTTGTGCCCCTGTAATATTCTGAAATTTAAAAAATGCATATGACTAACTTTTGTGGCTCCCATATTTCTTTTGGCTAGTGCTGCTCTAGGCTTCTTCATTTTGTATATTTTAGCAAAGGCTGAGGCTACTCAGACGCAGCTAACACGTGCTAGGGCTGCTAGCGTGCATCAGGAGTCATGAGTGTTGGTTAGGGAATGTGTGGCTTTTGAATAGAATCAGTTACCGAGGCAGATCAACATCTGCAGACGCTATGCAGACTTTGTTGGGGATGGGGGATTGGAAAAAGAAACTTGATCAGATGCTGTTTCAGGTCCTACCTAATGATAAGAAGCAGATCCTTAACAATGTCATGTTTATGAAACTGGGACTATTGTTCTCAAGGAGTTCCTGCTTGTATTTTTTTTTGTTTTGCTTTGTTTTTTTTTTACTAGAAAAAGAAGAAGGAACCTGCTGCTTGTTTTACTCCTGAAATCTCTAGGCAGGCCCATAAGGATGAAATGTAGTATTACGTTAGAAGAAAGTTAACATGTAGAAATAGAAGTTGACCCTTTTTATAGAAAAAGTTCCTAAAGTCACATTTACTATCACCAAGAATAAAGAAGGCAAATGGTGTCAAAGACTTTGCAATTCTGTAGCACTTTTCATTTTGAAGGATCTTAGTAACATTAACTCATTAATCATCATAATTTCTCTGTGAAATGTTGAGTAGTAAGTGCTATTATCCAATTTTATGGATTAGGGAAGAGTCAGTGAAGGTAAAATGACTTGCTCAAATTTGACGGTGGTTAGCAGAGCTCACCTTGCAGTATGGAAGAGGTTAAATGGAAGGTCTTTCATAAGTATTTTGGGGATGATATATATATATTGAAAGAGAGTCTCACTCCGTTGTCCAGGCTGGAGTGAGTGCAGTGGCGTCATCATAGCTCACTGCAGCCTTGAACTCCTAGGCTCAACCAATCCTCCTGCCTCAGCCTCCTGAGTAGTTAGGACTATAGGCATGTGCCACCATGCCTGGCTAATGTTTTAAAAAAATTCTTTTGTAGAGATGGGGTCTCATTATGTTGCCCAGGCTTGGAGATGGTATTAAAAGACATGTGGTAGAATGGCACATTCCCACTTTCTACATTCCCATGACTAACAGAATTGAACAATTGTATGAGAGTTTCATGAATTGACATTAATTTAAATGTACCTGGAGGGCTTGATATTATTTAAAGCAAGCAAATACAGACTATTTTATTAGATTTATTTGTTTTTGTAACAGCCTTTTTTTGGGAATATAGTTTGTTTGGAGTAGAGATTGCTTGTCTGTTTAGGCACAGTTTATTCATGCCACAAGCATTTATTGAGCACCCATTATTGCCAGCCAGTGAATCAGGCACTGTTCCTGATTTCAGGAAGCTTATAGTCTAAGAAGAATATGAAGACATATAAAAAATGTCTGAAAGTGTTTCACATGCTCTGATAAGAGAAGCAAGTGCAAGGTAATAATACTAAGAATTATGTAGCTCTACCTATGTACTAGGCACTGTTTTAAGTGCTTTTATATAAAATACATTATTTAACCTTTAGAAGAATACTATTTGACAATGAATTGTTAGCATTCCCATTCTACAAATACTACAAATGGGCAAAAAGAGATTCAAGGTCACACAGCGAGTGAGCGGAAGAGCTTGGGTTCAAACCCAGGCACACTTAGCTCTTTACCACTGTCCAAAGGTGTATGCATTGCCACCTGCATGGCAGAAACTGCTTCTTAAGAAAAGTGACACTTGAGCTGAACCTGGCAAAAGGAGAAGCTGTTTGCCAGGATGGCAAGAGGGAGGCACTTCTGTTAAGATGGTCAAATGAGCAAAGGACCTGGCAAAATGAAGCCATTACCTCAAAAGAAACAGATTTAGGAGAAAAGAGAGGAGAAGATGGAAAGTGGGATAATAGAGTAGGTCAACCAGAGCTACAGGAAAGGAAAAGATTGGTAAAGGAGGAAACTTGAAACCAGCGACAAAATGAGTTTGGCAGACTACCTAAGGATTCACCAAACCTCCCACATTCCTCTTTAGCACAGACAGCTGAAAAAATTTTAACTGTTACTCTATTTAAGTCACTGGTTGTGTGACCCTGGGCAAATCATTTTAATTCCCAAGGACTCAGTTTTATCGTAGATGATATTAAGGGCCAAGATGAAATGATCTTTATATTTCCTTCCAGAACTGGTCTCCTGATTTCAATGAGTTCTAATGTGCAAAGGAGAAGTGACTTTTGAATTGATGAGTGACATATGTAGATTTGCATTTCAGAAAGATGACATTATTTTGCAGGAAGTTTTTTAAAAAGGCAGCTTGACTGTAAAATCCAACAATTGCTCTGGACACTTCCACATGGAGAGTGTTACCTTGTTCATCATGGGAGTAAGTGCCCCTCACTCTCCCTTCTGTTTAACACAACTGCTTCTCCATTGCTTCTTATGTTCTCGTGCTTCTCAGTTGGAGGTGAACTCTTTTTTTTCCCCATTGTTCCTTTGGTGTCTTCTGGCAACTAAGTCTTCTGTGAGTCTAAGTTCCCTTGAGTTTCTTAATTGTTTCCAGTGTTTTAACTGTCATCTACATGTAAATATTTTCCAATTCACTGCTCTAGTTCTGTATCTCTATTGCATATGATCCCAACTTAAAATGACATGGCTAAAACATGACTCTCCATCAACATTTCTCTAAAGTCATTCCTTTTTATTAGAAAAAAATCACATTATTTTCTTCCATTCTCAGCATGGAAAAATTGCAAAGTGTAGAAAAGCAAAAGAATATAATTGCACTCATAATGCTACATACTAAGGGCTAATAACTGTTACTATCTTATTCTATAGTTTTCTAAATTATTTTCTCTGTATACATGTGAATTATGCATATTGTGTTGTAACCTATCATGAATATCTTTCCATTTTGATATATAAAATCATGCATCATTTTGAAAGATGTCATTTGAAAGACTGTAAAGTATTCCATCATATGTTCATATGTTTAACCAAGTTCCTGATATTGGGGATTTATTTCTAACTTATTGATATAATGAAATGTGTTTATATGAATTTCCATTGCTTGTACCACACACATGGCTCTTATACATGGCTGATGTAGTGTTTACTTGGTTTTGACATATCTCCCTGAAATTATTTCTTAATTAAAATTTTTTTCTACCATATCCTGCATGACAATTTCTTATTTTTTGAGTCCAGATCTTATATTTCTTTGTGTCTCTCATAGAGTTTAGCTCTGGCCTTCCACGTGGGAGGTATTCAATAAATACTTGTTGAATGATTGGGGAGATGATGTTCTAAGCTTGGATAACAGGGAGAATGATGATAATATTTATTAACAGAAAGAGGGGCACTGGTTTGGGGAAAAGGGAAGATGATGAATCTGGCATTAAATATGTTTGAGGATCATCTCAATACATCTAAAATACAATTCCAGGTCAGGTGTGGTGGCTCACGCCTGTAATCCCAGCACTCTGGGAGGCCAAGGCAGGAGGATCACTTGAGGCCAGGAGTTCCAGATCAGCCTGAGCAAGAGCGAGACCCTGTCTCTACCGAAAATAGAAAAATTAGTCCGGTGTGGTCATGTGCACTTGTAGTCCTAGCTACTAGGGAAGGAAGCAAGAGGATTGCTTGAGCCCAGGAGTTGGAGGTTGCTGTGAGCTATGATGATACCACTGCACTCTAGCCTGGATGACAGAGTGAGACCTTATCTCAAAAGATAAAAATAAAAATAAAAAACTAAAAAATAAAAGAATTTAATTCCAGGGACCTCTTGTTTCAGGTGGCATCACAGATTTCTTAGTACTTACAACAGCTTGGTTATTTGTAGTGAGAATGATAGGCTTTTTGCTTAATTGTGATTAAAAGCTGACATTTGGGGCTCTGTCCTTTCTTATTGGTCTCTATTCAATGGTCTTAACCTCAGAGCATGGGTGGAAAACTATGTGGTAGAGTGAATATAGGGCATAAGAGGCTTCCCTTCTTTAATTTCTGAATGTGTTGTACTAATCATGGTGGAATTGCGTTTACAACGAGAGCCATTAAATACATTTGTATAGCAGGAGGAAGCCTCAGGACGTCCTTTGGTGGGACCTTAGAAATTGGAGTTTCCTGCCTAACATCTCTGGCTTTTACGTAGGATCCCCCATTAAAAATGACAGGTGATTTAGTTAGAAGTCTTTGGGTTGCAAGTAACAAAAACCTTCTTGGAGCTAACTGAAGCTCCAATAATGATTTGAAGTCATGTCCACTATTTCCCAAATTCTTAATGGCTAGGCTAAGACTTCCCCCATTTAGTTTAGATTCAGTCGAGGCCAGAGATTAGTTAATTGGTCCAGAATTGGGTACCTGATACCAAAGGGGCTGATCAGAAGGTCTGCGATAGAATTGGGTTTTAGAGATTTTAGCCTCAGTCTGGCTGGTCTCTTAAATAGAGGAGATAAAACCCAGGAATTTGTGACTCTTTGAGGCCTACCATGCAGCCTGGAAAGCATAAAATGCCAATCTGTAATAAAAGAGAATAACAAAGTAGATTCCCCAGTTCTGTGCAGAAAGGAGATGTGAGATAGATCCTGCCAGCACTCTAGTCCCTGATTCCAAACCAGTCCTGAGCCTTGACTGTATCCTTGTTGTATTTTTATCCACAAAAAGGGAATAAAATAGAGACCCTGCAGTTTGTCAAGGCACAGGACTGATTTTTAAGAGCATTATTGAGGTGTAACTGACATAGAATGAACTGCCCATATTTAAAGTGTACAATTTGATAAATATTGATGTATTTACGCACTTGTGAAACCATTACCATAAAAGTGATAAGGAACCTACCTACCACCCCTAACAGTTTCTTTATACTCCTTTGTCCTTTTTGCTTCCCCTCAATTCTAATCCTTAGGCAACCACTGATATGCTACTTTCTATCACTATAGATGCATTTTCATTTTCTAGAATTTTATATAAGTGTGTGTACTCTTGTGTGGCATCTTTCACTCAGAATAATTAGAGATTCATCAAGATTGTTGTGTGTATCATGCCGTAGTATATTCATTCCTTTTTATTGCTGAGTAGTATTTCAGCATATGAATGTACCAGTTTATCAATTCACCCGTTGATGGACATTTGGTATGTTTACATTTTTAGTTTATAACAAATACATCTACTATGAATATTCATGCACAAGTCATTGTAGGGACATGCACTTTCATTTTTCTTGGGTAAATACCTAGAAGTGCAATGGCTGAATCATATGGTAGGGGTATGTTTAAGTTGTTAAGGAACTGCCTAATTGTTTTCCAAAGTGGTTGCACCATTTTTCATTCATAGTAGCAGTGTATGAGGGTTCCAGTTCCTTGCAAAAACTTGGTGTGGTTATTGTTTTTAATGTTAGCTAATCTGATATGTTGTAGTGTTATTTCACTGTGGTTTTGATTTGCGTTTCCCTAATGGCTAATGATATTCAGCCGCTTTTCATGTACTTGTTTGTCATGCTTCTTTAGTATACCTTCTTTCGTGGTATCTGTTCAAATCATTTGTCTGTTTTTTAAAATGATTTGTTTATTTTCTTGTTATTGAGATTTGAAAATTTTTGATCTGTATACAAGTCTTTTATTATTAGCTATATGATTTTTGCCTATTTTCTACTGGTCTGTAGTTTTGTTTTTTTTTAAATTCTCTCAACAGTGTCTTTTATAGAGTTTTAAAAAAAAATTTTGATAAAGTCCAACTTATCAATTTGTTTTTTATGAATCATGCTTTTGGTGTCATATCTAAAAATTCTTTGCCTACCCTAAGATCACAAATGTTTTTGTCTAAGTTTTCTTCTAGAAATTTTATAGTTCCAGATTTTACTATTTAGGTCTATGATGAATTTTGAGTTAATTTTTATAGATAGTATGAGGTATGGATCTTAGTTCTCATGGATATCCAGTTGTTCCATCACTCTTTATTGGAAAAAGCTATCCTTTGTCTACTGAATTGCCTTTTTAAAACTTTTTAATAGACAAATAATAATTGTGTATATGTATGGGATACAATTATGATGTTTTTATCTATGTATGCATTATAGAAAGATTTAATCAAGCTAATTAACATATTAATCAGATGCACCAACTTATCGTTTTTTGTGGTAAGAACGTTAAAATTCTATTAGCAATGTTGAAATATACAACACATTATTATTAACTGTGGTCACCACTCAGTGCAGTAGAGCACTAAAAGTTATTCCTCCAGTATAACTGAAACCTTGGACCCTTTGATCAAAATCTCCCCTTTCCCTATCCCTCCTCTTCCCCACCAGCCTCTGGTAACCACCTTCCTACTCTCTGTTTCTATGAGAGTGACTGTTTTAGATTCCACATATAAATGAGATCATGAAGTATTTGTCTTTCTGCGCCTGGCTTATTTCACTTAGCATAATGTCCTCCAGTTCCTTCCATGTTGTCATGAATGCAAATGACAAAATTTCTTTCTTTTTAAAGCCTATATAGTATTCCATTGTGTGTGTGTATGTTTATATATATATGACATATTCTTTATCCATTCATCTGTTGATGGACACTTAGATTACTTCCATGTCCTGTCTATTGTGAATAATGCTGAAATGAACATGAGAATACAGATATCTCTTTGACATACTGATTTTGGTTCCTTTGGATATACAACCAGAATTGGGAGTGCTGAATCATATGGGCAAAGGATCTGAACAGACATTTCTCAAAAGAAGAGATACAGATGGCAAACAGATATATGAAAAAATGTTCAACATTTCTAGTCACCAGGGAAATGCCAATTAAAACCATAGTAAGATATCACCTCACACCTGTTAGAATGGCTATTATCAAAAAGACAAATGATAACAGGTGTTGGCGAGGATGTGAAGAAAAGAGAACTTTTGTACACTGTTGGTGGGCATGTAAATTAGTACGGCCATTTTGGAAAATAGTATGAAGTTTCCTCAAAAAACAAAATTGCCTTTGAACCTTTTTTGAAAATCACTTGTCCATGTATGTTGTGGGTCTATTTATGGACTCTATTCTGTACCATTGATCAATACCAGACTGCCTTGATTATTGTAGCTTTACAGTAAAAATTGAAATCAGGTAGTTTTATCCTTCCAAAAAAATAAAATAAAATAAAATAAAAGTTGTTTTGTCTATTTTAGGTTATTGGCTAGCATTTCCATATGAATTTTAGCATTAGCTTGTCAATTTCTACAAATAAAAGCCAACTGGGATTTTGTTTGGGGTTGCGTTGTAACTATAGATCAATTGGGGAGAATTGAAATCTTAATGATATTGAGTATTGTGCCCTAGGAATATAGTATATTCCTCCATTTATTTAGATTTTCTTTTATTTCTCTCAGCAATGTTTTATAATTTTCAGGGTATAGGTCTTGCACACCTTTAGTCAGATTTATCCCTAACTCCTAAAGCAATAGCCAAAGCCATGTGAATCTTGAGGTTTTCCTGTAAATAGTGGTTCCATTCAATAATGGACAAGATGAATATTTTGAAGAAAGGCAAATTGACCATAGAGATAAGAAAGTCCTAATATTTTTCGATTTGCTATTTAATCAGAGTTAATGCAATTGAAATCCTTTGGTTTCACATTAGGCTCATGGCAACCTTGCAGATGCTTTTTGGAGCTGTTAAGCCTTTGGGGGCATGGTAGGCAGAATTCTAAGATGGCCTCTGAGATTTTTGTCTTCTAGTGTACATTCTCTGTATTTCCCTACTTTTAGATGTAGTTGGGACCTGTGAATATGCTGAAATGTCACCTTTGTGGTTAAGTTACATTATATGGCAAAGGTGAAGCGATTTCGCAGATGTAATCAAGAAAGGCACCCAATCTGTAGAGTTTTGAGTTAATTAAAAGGGTGATAATCCTGGGTGGGCCTGAGTTAATCTTGTGAAAGACCTTAAAAGAGGGACTAGACCCCTCCCAAGGGGAAAGAAGTTTTCCTGTTGGCTTTGACTAAACAAACAACCATGTGGTCAACTGCCTATGGAAAGGGGCAGCCTCGAGCCTGTAAATGCTATGGTTCTTGTTTTTTTTTTTTTTCAGTTCCTCTTCTTTATTTCTTTATTTTTATTTCAAAATTTTTATGGGGGTACAAACATTTAGGTTACATACATTGCGTTTGCACCGCGTGAATAGGAGTTACAAGGGTGCCCATCCCTGACCATGGGTAAATGCTATGGTTCTGAATCCTATAACTGCAAGGAATTGAATTTGGCCAACAACCTGAATGAGCTTGGAAGAAGATTCTGAGTTCCACATGAGAAATAGCCTGGTCAAACAACCTGACTACAGCCTTGAAAGACCCTGAGCAGTTCACCTAGCTAACCTGTGCCTGGACTCCTGACCCACAGAAACAGATAATAAATGTATGTGGTTTTAGGCCACCAGGTCTGTGGCAATTTGTTACATAGTAATTAACACTAATTACTATATATCCACTAATACAGTGGATACCATAGTTGGCATTTGAAATATTTGCCGTTGTATTAGTTTGCTAGAACTGCCATAGCAAATTACCATAAACTAGGTGACTTAAATAACAGGAATTTATTTTCTCACAATTCTAGAGGCTAGGAATCCAAGCTCAAGGTGTCAGGAGGTTTGGTTTCTTCTGAGGCCCCTCCTTGGCTTGCATTGTCCTCACATATTTTTTTCTCTATTTGCACACATGTCTAGATCCCAGTCTCTTCTTATAAGGACACTAGTCATATTGGATTAGGGCCCATCCTAAAGACTTCACTTCAACTTAATTACCTCTTTAAAGACCTTATCTCCAAATACAATTATTAAATACATCTGAGGTACTGGGGTTAGGACTTCAATATATGAATGGGGTGGGGAGGAGGGAGGCAAAATTCAGCCCATAATAACCATCGACCTTGTTTGTATTTCTTTTACCACTAATATTTTATTTTTACTTTCTTTCTTCTTATTTCCTGAACTTCTGTTACATCCACCCAATCTTCAGATTTTTACCATACTATTACATTCCGAATGCTTATTCTTGTTCTTGACATTTTTGGCTCCAGGTTAACGTGTAAAATCCTTCATAATTAGATCTCTAGCTTCTAGTGGCCAGTCTGATATTAACAAAATATCACTGTACATTTGTATATATATTGCAAGTGTACAAGGTGCCTTCAGGTGTGTTATCTTATTTGGAACTCAAAACAATGCTGTGGGGAATGTGAGACCAATATTACTATGATCCCTACTGGAAATTCAGGAAAACACTCTCAGAGAGGTGAAGGGGCTACTTAATTAATGTCAGATAGCACATAAATTGTCTTCTGACTCCAAGTCTAGTACTCCATCTACTAGATTAACTATTCAGGCAAAGAATACTAACCCAAACGGCAATGGGTTCCTTTTGAATAAATATATCGTAACATCTTAATCCCAGTTCAAATGCAGATTCTATAATTGCCCCCACGAGCAACACCTTTGCTATGAACTCTGGAAGGTTTTCTCCTGTATGGATAACCGCTGCTTGGGCCACACCTGATTATCCCATTTTCCTGTCATTTCTCTTGGAGAAACTTACTATAAAGCAACCCCATTTGAACCTTTTTATGGCAGAGATGATGAAGCAGTGACTGGGATATACATCAACTCAGTTTGTGTTTATTTATTTATTTTAACCTATGTGCCCGGTTTTTGATACATGCTGAAACTGATTGCTTTAAACATATCTCCTCAAGGAGACTGTAAACTTCTGTAACAGGTGCTTTCCACCTAATGGGCATTTAGTGTGTAATGTAGGTACACATTAATTATTGAATAAGCATAATGGAGAAGCTAATGATGCATTCCTGTTAACAAAGGTGAATTGAGTTGAATACACTGACAGGTAAAAGGTAATACTGCAAATTCCATGTGTATTTCGAGTTCTTTGAGTATTTGAAAAAGCCCAAAATGTGCTGTTACTTTTAGTTCTAGCAAGTTTTTGAGTAGCTGATCATTCTCAAATTTACCTAAAAGCTACCACTAGAATTTCAGTGTATGTAAGTTGAAATACCAAGTCAGCAATGTTGAGCTCTCAGATCCTGGATCAGTTTACTGCTAGCCAAAGAGAGAAATACTCAGAAACATAAACAACTACTGTCTCCACAATCACCCCATCACTTCCTTAAAAAAAAAATACAAACAGCAAAACAACAACAATAACAACAAAACCAAACAAACAAAAAAACCTGATTGCTAAGAGCAAACTCCCTTTATTTTTCTAAGGAGGAGTCTGGAATTTTAAGTAGAAATGGCAAAGGAAGAGGTGTAAGAAGGTGGCCCCAGGCTGTAACCGTCAAGAAGGCAAAGAATGAAGAGAAGACAGGCGAGGGAAGAACAGGCTTGACTACTTAGAAGAGCAATCCCACCAGAGTTTGGAAGCAGTTTAAGACAGCGGTTAAGAGCTTGGGCGCCAGAATCACACCACTTGGTATCCTGAGTCCTGCTCTGCCATTTATTAATTGTGTAACCTCGGGCGACTTGCTTAAGCTTTATGTCTCAGTTTTGTCACTTGTAAAATGGAAATAATAATAGTATGTACCTCGTAGAGTAGCTGTGAGAGTTAAGTGACTTGATAGTTAAGCGCTTGGTTCATAGTAGACACTCAGCAAAATGTTAAATTGCTCTATTTGTAGCTGTTATTCTTCCTCTTTCTTAATACTCTGTGCTCCAGTAGGCAGGGGGAGAGATGAAGCGCTCCTCGAACTAGAAGAGTGATGAACACTGTGAGAGAGCCTCGGTCAGGCTTACTTTGAGGTGTGGG
>RJWJ010026100.1:0-23287 GCA_004363605.1 Indri indri
TTATCATTATTTGACTAATAGTAAAGACACTATTTCAAACACCAGATATTTAACACATGTAATATGTTATATAACCTTACTTTATTCTAACAAGGACCATATGAATAAAACAGTGTGATTGCATCAACTTTACAGAGAGAAAATAGAGACTTACAAAGTTAAAGTTATTGGCTCAACATCTCATAGCTTGTAAGCAAAATTGGGGCTTACGCATTGGCTAATTACTCTCTGGAGCATTTTAGTTTCTCTAAGAAACATGTGAATTATTTCTCTCTGGCCTATAATCTTATCAGTTATTCAATCAGTACTTTCAAACACCTGCTTTAGGCCAGCACTATACTGGGTGTGGAAGTAAAAGATGCAGGTTTTCATCTCAACCATCTCATATTGGGGCAAGTGGGAAACAGTTTTCAAGCTGATAATTTACAGTGCCTGGGGAAATACTGAGAACAGAATATGAATGAAAGTGCAATGGGTAGAGAAGTGGAGACCAGTCTAAGACTGGTTTAGGTATTTATTCCTATCTGTCTATCCATTTGTCTATTTCTATAATATATCTATAATATAAACTTAGAAAAAAGTATTGTCTGTGACCCCTTCCAGAGTGTGATAGTATTGCTTTTCCAATAATCATGGTACAGTTTCAATGTGCAACAAAGACCCTTATACAAGACTCATGATTTCTTTCTAGTAACAAGGTAGGTAAATAAAATAGCAGAAGAGAAAGGGGTTCCTTGGCACAACAGAGACACAATATTTGTGCACAGTTATTGCATAAATCACTGAAATTCAGGCTATTTGTATCCCTATTTGATGTTCTACCTGCTAAAAAGTATCATTACCCAGACAGTAAAGTCAAATTAAATTTGGGATTAATTATATAGCTTCTCCTTGAATCATCCCTACTACCCGCTCCACCCCCCGCCCTTTTTTTGCAATGAGACAACTGCATCGTCTTCAGACTTCTTGTCTTAGCAAGTGCCCCAACCACTCCTCAGGAGCCCTGTGTCAGAGGGCATCTGTGGCCCAGCTGCAGGTTTGGGGACAGCTGGTAGAGGCCTGGGGATCACTGTGCCTCAGCTCCACAGAGGTAGATGCCTGAGTGGCTGGGCTGGGAGGCTGTGATACGCAGGGAACTTTGCTGTTTTTTCTCATCCAACTTGGCAGTTATTTTTTCATGACTTTTCTCTTCCCCACCTTTCAGTAGCAACATCAAGAAGATGAGACCACCTTCACTGTACTTCTGCCTGTACCAGTGTATGCTATATAAAGTCTTTGATGAATTGCATTTATGGTGAGATCCTCTCCCTCTTGGATGATTAGGGACCGAGGACTCTGGTCCAGTTCTTGGCTACTGACCCCTGTTCAAAAAGACAATGTAAAGAAAACACAGGTTATTGTAAGATCTTCATGGTCATAGATGGATGGTGTTTTTCTGCCTCTTCCCACATCCCCCAGGCAGCAGCATCTTCACATCAACAAAAAATATTGTCCATTTTTGTAACACATATCTGGCTCTCAAAGGGGCCTCCAGGACAGAAGTTGTCCTGGGATGTCAGTTCCTGCCCTCAGGATGCTGTCATCTCATAACTCTCCTAGACTAACCATGTACTCACAAGCTAACTGCAATCCCAATATCCCTACGAGTACTTGCAGAGGAGTCTTCATCCCTTGGCTCTTCAGAAAACACAGCTGAATCAGTTTTTCCTGAATGGGCTTCCTCAGAAGATGTTACTTTGCTCATTGGTGCAAGAGACTACACCAATCGGAGACCATCACTGTATTCCTATTTGTTCAGCACTGCACAAACCTAACTCAAATACTTTTTAAACACTGCCACCCTTTGGTCAGACTGAGAAATGTTGAATAATGGACGACCTCTCTGGAGTTAATTTATGTATGAGATACATTTATTTATTGCAAGAAAGTCGTCACTAATTATGAGATATAGAAAATATCCTGTTACTCTTGCATGATTGAGAAAGTTTCTCCCTCATAATTATGAGAAAGTGAAAAATTCTACTCTCTATAGTACAGAGTAATTTTTTTTTCAACATTTGGCTCTGCTTTTTTTTTTTTTATTTTTTATTTTTTTTTATTTTTTTTGAGACAGAGTCTCACTCTCGCCTGGGGGCGAGTGCCGTGGTGTCAGCCTAGCTCACAGCAACCTCAAACTCCTGGGCTCAAGCAATCCTACCGTCTCAGCCTCCCGAGTAGCTGGGACTACAGGCATGCGCCACCATGCCCGGCTAATTTTTTTTTTCTATATATATTTTTACCTGTCTTTCTATTTTTGGTAGAGACGGGGTCTCCCTCTTGCTCAGGCTGGTCTCGAACTCCTGAGCTCAGAATGATCCGCCCGCCTCGGCATCCCAGAGTGCTAAGATTACAGGCGTGAGCCACCGCGCCCAGCCGTCTGTCTGCTTTTTGATTTCAGCCATTTAAAAATTACTTTGTTGAGGTATACCTCACATATAATAAATTGCAGATATTTAAAAAGCACAGTTTAATAATTTTTTCCATGGACGTACAAATGTGAAATCATCACAATTAAGGTAATGAACATCTGCACCATTCCCCAAAGTTCCTCTGTAGCCCTACCCTGTGCTCCTTTTTAATCCTTCTGCCATACCTTTCTAACACATCCTTCCCTCCCCTATTCAGCCCAGGAAATCTCTGGTCTGCGTTCTCTTAAATATAGATTAGTTTGTATTTTCTAGAGTTTTATGAAAAGAGAATCATATGATATATACTCTGTCATGTCTGGTTTGTTTCAGCATGTTTATTTTAAGATTGTAAATTAGTTTGGGCTGCCATAACAGAATACCATAGATTGGGTGGTTTGAACAATAGAAATTTATTTCTCACAGTTCTGGAGACTGGGAATTCCAAAATCAAGGCACCAGCCAATTTGGCTCCTGGTGAAGGCTTTCTTCCTGGCTTATAGAAGGCCTCCTAGCTGTGTCCTCACATAGTAAAGGGATAGAGCAAAGCTCTCGGGCATCTTTTTTTAGAAGGACACTAATTCCATCACAAGGACCCTACCCTCATAACCTCATCTAACCTTATTTACCTCCCAAAGGCCCTATCTCAATCACCATCACGTTGGAGGTTAGGACTTCAATATATAAATTTTGGGGAACACATTAAATGTACAACAGAGATTCATCCATGTCTTTGCATTTCTTTTAATTGCCAAATAGAATCCCATTGTGTAGGTTTACCTGTTGATGGACATTTGGGTTATTTCCAAATACTATTTTCTAAGCTATTGTATAAATATTTATGTATAAGTGTATGTATGGACATAAAATTTTTTATTTCTTTGTGCTGATGCCTAGGAGTAGAATTTCTGGGTTATGTGATAGATTCATGTTTAACTTTGTAAGGAACAGTGGAACTATTTTCTGAAATGGTTGTGCCGTTTACATTCTCAGTAGCAGTGTATGAAAGTTTTAGTTGCTCTACAATGTCACCAGAACTTGGTATGGTTAGACATTTTAGATTGTAGAGCAACTGAAACTCTCATAACCCAGCTGGCAGTTGGTTTTCAGCAAAAATACCACAACAATTTGTAATGAACTAAATATTTGTGTTCTCCCCAAATTTATGCATTGAAAACCTAACCCCCAGTGTGATGGTATTAGGGAGATAGGTCGTTCGGGAGGTGATTGGGATTGAACGGGATTATAAAAGAAAGCCCAGAGAGCTCCCTTGCTCTTTCCTCCATGTGTGGACACAGCAAGAAGACTGTGGTCTGTGAAGCAGGAAGCAGGCCCTCACCAGACACGGGATCTGCCAGCTCCTTGATCTTGGACTTGCCAGCCTACAGAACCATAAGAAATACATTTCTGTTTAAAAGCCAACCAGACTATGGCCGGGCGTGGTGGCTCATGCCTATAATCCAGGCACTCTGGGAGGCCGAGGTGGGTGGATCATTTGAGCTCAGGAGTTCAAGAGCAGCCTGAGCAAGAGCGAGACCCCGTCTCTACTATAAATAGAAAGAAAATTAGCTGGACAACTAAAAATATATAGAAAAAATTAGCTGGGCCTGGTGGTACGTGCCTGTAGTCCCAGCTACTTTGAAGCTCAGGCAGAAGGATTGCTTGAGCCCAGGAGTTTGAGGTTGCTGTGAGCTGGGCTGATGCCATGGCACTCTAGTCTGGGCAACAGAGTGAGACTCTGTCTCTAAATAAATAAATAAATAAATAAAAGCCAACCGGTCTATGGTACTTCATTATAGCAACTCAAACTAATCAAGACACAATTCAATGAGGAAAGGATAATCTTTTCAATAAAGCATGCAACAGTCGTATGGTCATGTTTATTTATTTATTTATTTTTTGAGACAGAGTCTCACTGTGTTGCCTGGGCTGGAGTGCCATGGCGTCAGCCTAGCTCACAGCAACCTCAAACTCCTGGGCTCAAGCAATCCTTCTGCCTCAGCCTCAGAGTAGCTGGGACTACAGGCATGTGCCACCATGCCCGGCTAATTTTTTCTATATATTTTTAGTTGTCTGATTAATTTCTTTCTATTTATAGTAGAGACGGGGTCTCGCTCTTGCTCAGGCTGGTTTCGAACTCCTGAGCTCAAACAATCCACCCACCTCGGCCTCCCAGAGTGCCAGGATTATAGGCGTGAGCCACTGTGTCAGGCCTTGGTCATATTTAAAAATATGAATCTCAATGCATAGCTAATGCCATATAAAAATTAACCCCAAATGGATTATAGACCTAAAAGATAGAGCTGAAATTATAAAACTTCTCAAATAAAGCACTGGGGAAAATATTAGGTACCTTGGGTTTGGCCAAGATTTGTTAATTATGACACAAAGAATACAAAACATAAAATTAAAAAAATCAATACACTGGAGTTCATAAAAATAAAAATATTTGCTCCCCAAAAGACACTGTTAAGAAATAGAAACAAAAACCTGGGAGAAAATCTTTGCAAAACATGTATCTGACAAAGGATCTGTACCTAGAATATATAAAGAACTCTTACAACTCAAAAGTAAGAGAAACACTCACTTTTAAAAATAGACCAATGATTCGAATAGAAAATTCCCCAGAGAAGACCTATGTATGGTAAATAAGTACACAAAACAATGCTCACCATCATTAGTCATAAGGAAATACAAATTAAAACAGCAGTGTGATACCACCACATACCTACTATATTGACATGTTATATTGTTTTCTTTTTATCATTTCATTAGTGTCTAATTTTAATAGAGAATAAATCTTTAATATTTCTCTAATATTTAATCTTTAATATTTCCTTCCTCTGCTTTCAGTTGAGTTTTCTCTCCTTTTTTAGTTTCTTAATATGACAGCTTACGTTTGAGACCTTTCTCCATTTCTAATATAAACATCTGGTGCTTTAAATTCCTTTCCAAGCAGTGTTTTTGCTGCATACAATTAATTTTGCTATCTAGTTACTCTGTGGATTACTAAGAGTAGGTTATTGAAATCTTGAGCTAGTAATGTTGAGTTGACTATTTCTTCCTGAAATTCTGTCAGTTTTGCTCCATTAACTTTTAGGTTCTATTTTCAGGGGAGCATGTGTTTATAAATGTTATATTCTCTTGATATACGACAATTTTTATCATTATAAAATGTCCTTCTTTGTCTCCAGTAACAATTTTTGTCTTAGCATCTGTTTTATTGACATTAGTATGGCCACTTGAACTTGTGTTTTGTTAATTTTCACATGGCATATCCTTTTCCATTTTTTTACTTTCAACCCGTTTGTGTCTTTGAATCAAGGTGTGTCTTTTGTAGAAGGGATATAGTTGGGTGTTGCTTTTTGTCCAGTCTGGCCATCTCTGACTTTTGAGTGGGTATGTAGTCCATTCACCTTTAACACGATTATTGATATGCTTCGACTTCTGTCTGCCATTTTTGCTATTTGTTTTTTATATGCTTCTTGTCTTTTTTGTTCCCTTACTCCTCCTTTACTTCTTTCTGTTGCATTAGATATTTTCCTGTGTACCCCTTTAATTCATTTGTTGTTTTTGTTTTTTTAGTTGTAGTTTTGAGTGATTTACTTGGTAGTTGCTTTAGAGATTACATCTACATTTATCACCGTCTATTTCAGATTAATGCTAACTTAATTTCAATAAAATACAGAAACTTTGCTCTAATAACGTTCTATTTCTTCCCCACTCCTTTGGGCTATTATCGTCATACATATTAGGTATATATATATATTATAACCCCAACAATAGTGTATTACGATTTTTGCTTTATAGAGTCTTATGTCTTTATTTAATAAATTAAGAGAAGAAAATATATATTTATTTATAGAGTCCATTATATTAATCCATTGCTTCTCCTGTGAATTCAATTTACTGTCTTGTGTTATGTCCTTTCTCCAAAACAGTTCCATTCCCTAGCCCCTTCTTTGTACTTTCATTGTCATACATATCTTTATAGCCCAACAATGCAATTTTTAAAATATTGTTTTATACAATTTTCTTTTAAATAAGAAAAGAAAAGAGAAAAATATATTTATATATTTATAGTTCTATTTATATTTACCAATATAATTATCTTTACCTGTGTTCTTTTTTTTTTTATAATTTTTTTTGAGACAGAATCTCACTCTGTTGCCCAGTCTAGAGTGCTGTGGCATCAGCCTAGCTCACGGCAACCTCAAACTCTTGGGCTCAAGGTATCCTACTGCCTCAGCCTCCCGAGTAGCTGCGACTACAGGCATGCACCACCATGCCCGGATAATTTTTTCTATATATATATTTTTAGTTGTCCAGCTAATTTGTTTCTATTTTTAGTAGAGACAGGGTCTCGCTCTTGCTCAGGCTGGTCTCGAACTCCTGAGCTCAAACAATCCGCCCGCCTTGGCCTCCCAGAGTGCTAGGATTCCAGGCGTGAGCCACCATGCCTGGCCTACCTGTGTTCTTTATTTCCTTATGTACATTAAGATTATCATCTGGTTTTATTTCCTTTCATCTGAAGAGCTTTCTTTAGAATTCCTTATAAGGCAAATCTCTGGTAATGGATTCTCAGTCTTTCTTTATATGACTTTGTTTTATTTTCTGAGGAGAACATTTTCCTGAGCAGCTTCTTTTTAGGCAAAGGATTAATCAGAAAAAGATGTGTCACTTGGAGTGAAGAACATCACAGATATCAAGATATGATAGGGAGTTGTTTCTAACTGCCAGGGAAGCAGATGAGTGATGGGGCAGCAGTCAGAAAGGATTTTAATGGCGTATTAGCTTGCTAGAGCTGCCGTAACAAAGTCCTGCTAACTGGTGGCTTAAAAGACAGAAATTTATTGTGTTACAATCCTGGAGGCTAGAAGTCCAAAATTAAGGTGCCAGCAGGGTTGGCTCCTTTGAGGGCTGTGAGGGAAGAATCTGTTCCAGGCCTCTCTCCTGTGCCTGCAGAGGCATCATCCTGATTTCTTCCTTCATGTTCACATGGCACTCTTTCTGTGGGTGTCTGTCTACAAATTTCCCCTTTTTATAAGGACACTAGTCATATTGGATTAGGGTCTACCCTCTTGATCTCATTTTAACTTGATCACTACTGTAAAGACTTTATCATCAAATAAAGTCACAGTCTGAGGTACTGGGAGTTAGGACTGCAACATATGAATTTTTTTGGAGGGGGAGGCACGATTCAGTCTGTAACAACGGGTCACTTTGAAGACTTTGCCTTTTGGGGGCCTTACCCTTAGGTAATTACAGGCTATTTTAAGGGATATTTCAAGACTCAGTGACCCCCCCTCCTCCACCCACCATCTGCCCAAAATTATGTATACCATCTCTTGGTACCTGGTATCCCATCACTAGAATGACTTGGTTGGATAAAGCAGTATTTTAAGAGAACTTCTGTAAACATGCACTGCTTTTACATAAGAAGAGTAATAACAACTGCCAATGAACTACTGCATGAACTTGTTTACTAAATTATATGGAAGTACGAATGTATGATAGCTAGTTAGGGAACCTAACTTGTTTGTGAGTGTGACACCATTTAACCCATAACAAACAGTACACATTTTGTCTTTTGATCCATGAGTCTGTTAGTCTTTGTTTTTTTAAAGTCACCTTGTATAGCAGCCCTTCTTCAAGTGAAATGCAGAATTGTGGAGCCTAGCATTTTAATCAAGAGTCCTGTCTCCCCTTGTCAAATATCTAAATTCTAGCAGGGTTCTCAAGTCCCCACCAGATTAGGTTGAATAAATGAATATCCTTGATTAGAAGAAAATGTTGGGATTTATATTTGTCAAATTAGAATGAGGAAAATATGCCTTATAAGGCTTAGATTTGGTAATATATAAGTAAAAATACCAGGATAAAAGTTGAATAAACACATTTTAAAGATATATTTAGAGAAAGCACTTACAATACATGTAACAGGCAAAGTAATATACATAATAATAAAAGAATTTTTACAGATAAAAAAAGACAATCTATTAGGAACTGCTTAAATAATATTATTCAATATGCTACAAAAGTGGAATCATAAAGAGCCAAAAACATGGAAAGTTGTTTAACTGCACTGGTAATCATAAAAGTACAAATGAAAATACAAAGTACTCTCAAGTTATCTAAAATCTAAAAAGATTGATAATAGTATTAATCAAGATGCAGGGAAATAGGTTTCCCTTACCCTGTTCCTAGCAGTGTATATTGTTAGAGCCATTTTGGAATGCAACTTTTCAATATCTATAAAAATATAAAATAGGCTTATCCTTTGACCCAGCAATTACACTTCTAGGAAACTATAAGAAACTATAAGAAATACATAAAATCATTTTAACATGACAACTAAGAACAGTAAAAAGTTTAAATATTATTAATAGGCAAGCAAGTTAAGTTATTATACAACCATACTGCGAAGATTTTTGCAGGTATTGAAAAGAATAAAGTCAATTTATACAGACACGCACATACACACAGGCATCCTGATATGATCACACCTCAAAAGAACCATTTTTAAATAAAAAAAATAAAAACAAGCTGCAGAAAAATACACATAGTATGATCCAACTTGTGTAATAAAATTGGGTATCTGCTTATATGAGTATTGGTGTTAATAAAAAGGAATATGATTGTCGGGACACACCCCAAACTGTCAAAATGGGTCATTATAGGAGTCGAGGAGGAAATGGGTGGAGTCAGTTTGGGGCTTTCAGGTTTTACCCCACATACTTGTGTAATAGCTTGTGCATTTTACAGTGAAAAAAGATTTGTGTATTTTTGCATAATAATAAAAATATTTCAACATAGATTACAAACGAAATTAATATCCACATATCTGTTCTTTTTTGTTCCCTTCCAAATATTATCTGTATTCCAAGAGTTTGTGCTACAGATGAGCAACAAAGAAAATTTCAAATTTTTCTAAAGAGCAAATGACTCAATTACTGAAATTCATTTAGATTTTAGAGAGGTTAGAAGGATTAATATGATATAATATCCAGAGCCTGGGCACTTCCCTGGGTCCAGATGCAGAGAGCCTTTGGGACAACCAAAAGGTTGTTCTCACCTTTTATAGTGAGACCTACACAGAATGCAACATTTGGTTAGAAGAAATGGTCCTGGATTAGTCTCATTTTCTGTCTTCTTTATTGAAGAACTGCAATTGTGAGTTTTGGTCCCCTGGCAAGCTTCTCAGTGCTTTCTCCAGGACCTCTTTGGGACTCAGCTCTTCTTCCTCAATCTCTTCATTCCTTTAGTCTGCTCCTCTTCGATTTCCTCACCATTTTCTCTTTACTTCTTTCCCCCTTTCTCCTTCGTTTTCTCCTTCCTCTGTTGAGCTCCTGCTCATCCTTGTGCAGTGGCCTCTTTAGAAGTCTGCTGCTGCTCCCTTCCCGACTGGGAGATATTGCACAGGTGCAGCCCCGTCTGTGCCACTGTGGTCTCTCACGACGCAGTAGTACACGGCAGTGTCTCCCAGGGTGACGCGGGGCAGGATCAAGGTACTGGACTTCCTGTCAGCAGAGATGGCCAGAGTGGCCATACTATTGGTCTCATTGTTTTTTAGACCATGAATCACGTACTCTGGACCCTGGAGGAGAATCTGTCGATACCAATACACATACTCGCTTCCACTGATTGTGGAGTGGTTGCAAGGCAAGTACACAGGTTCTTCTTCAGTACTCTCCATTGAATTTGGCTGGGTTGTCTTAGCATCACCCATAATACCTGAGGGGTTGAGAAACAATGGATTAACTCTGGATTGTCACAACTTGGTGCACCTGAAGGTCAGTTTTATAAACACTCACAGAAATCTCCTCCCTGGCCCCTACCCCATACTTGTGTATTTTCGTGTGTGTTGCACAGGACAAGAGAAATATTACTGGTATTTATTCCTGAGCAATCTGGAGCCACAAGGCCAAATAAATAGCCCACCTTCCACAGCCCTCGAGTTCAATGAACCCCAAACTCCTTACAGCCTGAGAGCTCTGAGACTTGGGGGATCCTCTGTGAGTCATGGGTATGACCAGCCTCTCACACTGATGCTCAGACTTTCTAGAGAAACACATAGGGACAAATTCTTTCCAGCAATTGGTAAATCACAGTGGGAGAAGTGGAGATAGCAGATACTTTTCTTTTGTCTTTGTCGCAAAAGGCAGCCTCTCTTAGGCCCAGAACACTTACCTAAAGTCAGGAGTGCAGTAATTGCTGTCACCAACCTCATAGTTCAAGTGCACACTGAGGTTCCAGGCCTCAGAGCTCAGGACCTGCATCTGATGCTAGGTTGGGGGAGGTCTCAAGCAGCAAAGCGCAGCCACCACACATCCTCACACCAGCCAGCCTTCATTCTGAGTGCTCCCCAGCCAGGCATCAGCTAGAGGGAGCAGTCTCCTGGTTAGGTCTATCCTGACCCCAAGGTTTAAACATACATTTAAAAACAGGGTAAGACACAATTATTATTTTTCGATTAAAATAAAACTTGAAAAAGAGAGTGAGAATGTTTTTCCCAATGTTTAGCCCAAATTTGGAAGGTTTCCATGGAGATTGTTCTCAAGGTTCAAGCTTAAGTAGGCTGTGTCTAAATGAGTAAAACCCTTCACAGTGAGATTATCGATCTCTTATTTGTGGTAACAGCAAAAATGCACCACTAGTTGGAAGTTTAATGCTCCATTGAGCTGGTAGGAAATGTCCTTTATTTTAAGAAATCTACATGAGCGTTGTGTTGTAAGGAGAAGAGAATTGCTATCCATACCTCCAGAGCAAGTAAGTTTTAAAAGTAGTGATACATAATTAAATTTGAAAAGTTAGAAACTTCTTTCTGGTCCAAAAAATCACCATAAGCTAAGTTAAAAATCAAATGACACTGTAGAAGAAAATACTTGCAACATATAGATAACAAAAAAAAAAATTCATAGTTGCATAATATTGCTGTGTTCAGTGTGATGACAGGAAAAAATAAAGTTAGAACTCAGGGTAAAAGCCAAGTTTCCTGGTATTCAGGTCTCCCACATTGGCTCCTAGAATTGTGTCCTAAGTGTCTTCTAGAGGGATATTGCTGGGTGCCTCTGGTTTGCAGACAGGAGCCAACAACTTGAGTGGTACCTATTTGTACCCCACATAAGCTCCTCTTTAACACATATTTTCTCATCTCCATGCTCATGCCTAGGAGTGGCCCGCATTGAGGACACTAAAGAGAAAGGAAGAGATGGGAAGAGAAGATTTAGAGAGAGGAATGAGATGCTGTCATTTGACAAGAGAGGTACAAGAACAAAAGAATTTCCCTAGTTATTCCCCAAAGTGGTTATTAAACAAACGGGGGCTGGGTGTAGTGGTTCAGGCCTGTAATCCCGCCACTTTGGGAGAAAGAAGCAGGAGGATTGCGTGAGGCCAAGAGTTCAAGTCCAGCCTGGGCAACATAACGAGGAACCATCTCTACAAAACATAACAAAATTAGCTTGACCTGGTGGCATGTGCCTGTAGTTCCAGCTACTCAGGAGGCTAAGGCAGAAGGATCACTTGAGCCCAGGATTTTGAGGTTACAGTGAGCTGTGATTGGGCCACTGCACTCTAGCCTGGGCAACAGAGAAAGACCCTGTCTCTGAAAAAAATAAATAAAAAGAAATGGGAAGGAATAAAATTAAAATGACTCATCCTTCTCTGCTAAATAACTAAGCTTGTCAGTCCAACAAATGGCAACAAATATTTCACCATTAAAACTGAACTATGTATCAATCACCTCTCTTTTCTTTCCATGTGGGGTCAGCTCTGCTCTGCATTTGGGAAGGGGCTTACATAAATATCTTTGAAGATGTGTACACATTCAAGAAGAGATTATGAAGTACAAAGTGGCAAAAGGAATGAGCATAAATTCTTTGGACAACTCAATGACTGTCTCTCCCTCACCCTGGAAGGAGCTTGGATTTGCAGCTGTACCAGCCCCTTCTCATGACTCCTTTACTTAGAACTAGAATTCAAGTTAAATTAGTAATTTTTCAGTTTGTTTCAGGTCTGAACATGTTTTAGATGTGCTACCGCCCTCTAGTGGCAAGGCTCAGTGAAGCTCTTCCTACCACAGTGCTCTAAGAAAGACTGAATTATTTTCAGTCCCGCTGGGATTTTAGAATTATTTCTGTGATATTTTCTCAATTATTGTATTTCTTTTACTTTTCATTGTATCTTATTCTTCCCATGTTTGAAAGCAGTTACTGAAACCCAAGTTATTCATTGTGTAGTAAAGGATTTGGCACAGATTAAGCACTTAATAATAATTTGCTGGGTGAATATATCAATTAACATTTATTCACCACGTTACTAGGAGAAGTTATGTGGAATAACTCTCCAAATTATTCCAAATAAAACATTCTGATTTTCTGGAAACCAATTGAACAAAATTATCCAAAATTAAAGGTAAATGCAAAGTTTAGATGGGCAAAATTCAAATAGTAGTCCAAACTTCACTCTCCATCCTCCAAAAAAAGAAAAATTCACAAATCTAGAATAGGGAAAGCCTAGGTTTGGGAATATCACAGCATATTACACAACATTCATATAGTCATACAATGAAATAACTATTTGTACAATAGAATAACTATTTACAATCTGTGCCAGATTATAAATGTGTCAGAATAGAAACTGACAATAGTAATTCAGTGCTGGCATAAATATATAAATAAAAAGTATTGGGATTGCTAAAAGAAGTATGAAATGTAGACGTCCTTATGTAATCTAGTTATATTATGCAAAAGTCAAACCAACATTAGAACTTCTTATCCAGTGGTATTCAAATGGTGTGGAGAATCCAGACTGAGTCCAGAGAAGAACAATGAATACAGTGGTACTTTTTCGTTTGGTTTGTTTGTTTTTATGTAACAGATTCATTAAGATATAATTCACATATTTTACAATTCACCCATTTTAAGTGTACAATTCAATGGTTTTTGGTATAGTCACAGAATAGTGCAACTATCACCACAATCAATTTTAGAACATTTCATCATCCTTACAAAGGAACCCTGTACCCATTAGCAGTTGCAAACCATTTCTCCCCATCTAGGCAACCCCATCTAGGCAACCCCATCTAGGCAACCACTAATCTATTTTTTGTCTCTGTAGAGTTTCTTATTCTGGATAGTTCATGTAAGTGAAATTATGAAATATGTGACCTCTTGGGACTGGCTTCTCTCATTTAGTATAATGTTTTCAAGGTTGATCCATTTTGTATCATGAATCAGTACTTCATTACTTTTTATTGCCCAACAATATTCCATTGTGTGAATATACCATATTTTATTTATGAAGTCATCAATTGATAGACATTTGGGATTTCGCTGTACCAAGAGGAATGATTCAAAGCCCTGTCTGTATAACTAGTTGATAAGAGCTGTTTCCCTCTCCCAGACATTTAGGATTGAAGGACTCTGTACCACATCCTTTTCTTGGTCACTCACCACTGTTGAGGCATTGAAGATGGGTTACTGAGTCATTTTCTAAATTTACATTTTATTTGTGGAGTATCTACAGGAAACCTGGGGAAAACCAGAATGACTTTCCTCTCTTTCCCCAGACTTGTGATGGACCTTCCAGAAGCCCCTGAACTTACAGTTCAGCTGAAGACATAGGAGCATGAATAAAGCTTCCAAGGGCTTCTCCATTCTTGCCTTTAGAATCACCAATGATCTATACTTTCTGGGAAGAAGAACATATTCTATTCTCAGTGTTTCTGCTCATTCTTAACCTGGCTAAGGGCCAATGGGAGACAAGCTCTGCTCTGCCCAATACAGAGTTAAACACAGTGAACATTCCATTTCTCTGCATGTGAAAATGATGTGCTACAATCTTGTGTGCAGATCTCTAGTTGACAAGGCAACTTGTACAACGCTCACTCATTCTGTCTTTAGGAGAGCTGGCATATCTGTTTGTCTCTTAGAAACACCTTTTATTTCACAAGTAGGAAATTAGCAATAAATCATAAAGTTTACATTTTTGGTGATTAAATTACAGACCTTGCGTTTAAAATTTCTGTTCTATGGTAATTCTTTATAGGGTTGAAGGCAGATATAAGGGGGAAAATGTCTGACAGTACCAAGTAAGAACATAAGACTACTAGAATCAAATGAAAACACAGAGGATGTTATCCATTGATGCCTTTTACACTCTGTTTATACAGAAGCAAGTAGATATTCATTCCATAGAAGAAATCTTCTTTGGTGTCCTGATAAGATAAAGTCTCTATTTTAAGATAAGCAGTGCTGGAGCTAAGCTTCAGAAGTATTTAAAAAGTTCTTTTCTGTAAATGCAGCTTTCTAAGTGTTACTGAATGGGAAGTTTTGAGGAACAACAGACAGAACAAACATGAGAGAACTGGCGCTTAAATAGAAGCGCCGAATTATGGTCTGTTATCATGAAATGGTCACTTCAGGCTCATCTCAGAAAAGTCTGGGAGACAGAGAGACAAATATTTCATCAGAGACCCAGATTTCTTATTTTAATGTTTTTGTTTAAAGAAGGGACAACTCGGAGTCTTCAGAGAGACCATTACGGTTATTCATTTGGACTTCTGAGACCCTTCCTGGCCCTAGAGTCTAGACTGATCGTATCTCTAGTTTTATTAGACATTTTGGATCCAACAGGAAAAATAAACTGATATTCAAGAAAAGAAATGATGTACAGCCTTTGATTTTATTTTTCTCACTGAACTCTAGCAGCCAGACACAATGAATGAGACAGAAGCAGAGATTGTGGCTTGAAGAGTTTGGATATGTTGGCGAATCTCAAGCTATTCTCCTTTTGATCAAACCTGTCTTGTAGATGATGTTTCTAACCAAAAATTCTACCACTAGTTGCAAAACTTCTTTTGGAAATTTAGAGCTACCTGTGCTGAATTTTCTATTCTTTGCTTTCAATAAGTTTAATTAAAAATGCTTAAATAAAAGAAGCAGGTGCACAATGGAGTTCAATGGGAAGGCTTCCCTCTATTGAGTAAGTGGATGAATTGGCATGCAAACTTAATATTAGGGTTTCACATCCGGTTTCTTAATATTATGAATCAATTTCTTTACGAAAACATTGGGGCATGGTTTGTGGCTATAGGAAAGAAAAAGTAGAGCATCTTAGAATGTAAATTTGGTAAATTTGTGCATAATTTACCAAGTATCTAGTAATATCAGGAATAATTAATTAGAAAGGAATTGCAAAGTTATTATTTCATGAAACCTTTGGAAGAGTGTGCCTATTTTTGTCCCAAAGAGATGCTTGGTAATTACTTTCTGAAGTAGAAGCACTGTTTAAAACGGAAATTCATCCACATTGGACAATCATGTGCTGACTGGAATTCCTCCCTGCCTAGCAATCCTCAAGAGGATGAGATATAACCATGTGTGTTTTCCTTATACCAAATACACTTTGAACTCTGATGGAGGAAAAGTAAACAGATCTTTTTAACTGACAGCTTAAATATGTTTTCTGAATAGTATAAATTTAAAGGGTGTCTTGATATAGCCTTGGATAGACCTATAGAAGCCATCACACATCACAATTTTTGTTTCTTTGTCTCCTAATTTTCCCCTCTATTAGCTCTTAAGCCCACAACATCTGGTATACCAGCTCCATGGTTCTTCAGGACACATCACTTTTTTCTACAGGGTGATAAAGCTCCAGTTCAAGTCCCTTTTAATATCTTGCAAAATATTAAAGATTAAACAATATCAATGGGGTCTTTGCTTGAACTATTACCAACTTTGCAAAATGGGGTAAGAAGCTCTGATACCCTGGAAAAGGTGTAAGGTAGGCAAAAGCTGTCAGTACTTCAGTTCCAGTTTGTTTTCTCTGTATCAGTAGAGCTACAGCCAGGATCGGTGTACATGCGCACATAAAAACACACAAATTATCACGTAAGCTAATTTTCCTTTAGTAGTCTAATCACTTTGGTCTGCCTGAGGAATGAATGTGTATGCTCTTAATAAAACATATTTATACCTGCTCCTTGTGAAATTATAACATCAGCATAATTATGGTAAAAATAATTGGATCTTCTTTCTGGGCTTTTGCTTTCCAATATAAAGGGTGCCCAGGTGAATGTCGGTGCCTCCGCCTGAACCATCTACTGATTTAGAATCAAGCTCATATATCTCCCCCAAGTTTCTCCTTTAATGTCAACAAGTGAGAATGTTCATGCCTCCGATATCAGATGGCTATAAACCATATTTGGGGGGAGCCAGTTCCTGAAATTCCTGAAGTTTATTTTTGAACTCATTCACTTTGAAGTGTTGATGAGTGTCCAGTATTTTAGAAGCATATTCTTTGTAATATCCTTTCAAATGTACTTCCATAGTGTGAGACTTCATCTATATCAATATGCCAAATACCAAAGCAGACGTCTCATTTAAACTACCTTTATTAACATCAGAAGGAAGGATATATGTAAACCTGCCCCCAAAGACCTACGAGCCATTTCCCAAAATGGCCCCACTTAGTTTATTTTCCAAGTTAGGCATCTGGACATTTTTCCTGTTATCTCTCAATGTTCTATCATGATTGGAAAGCCTAAGCAGATGCAGGAGGCTTGAGGACTTCAGATTTCAGCAAAGTAAAAATGTTATGCAGCTGAGTCTTATTTCAGAGTCTCTTGAATGTGCAATGATATTTAAATTCTCTGTTATAAACTCAATATTGCAATGCAGCAATGAAAGGATATGACATATTCCAAGAACTGCGATTGGTGGCTCATTAATGCCGACTACATGCCAACCACGGTACTTTGAATTTTATTTAATCTGTCCTTTTATTTAATCCTCAGAATAAGAGTGAAGGGAAAAAACTCAAAGAAGTTCAATAACACAAAGAGGCAGCACATGAACCTAGATATAGCTGATAAACAAATCAAAGTTTCTTTTATCCTATCATCCTGCTACCATATCAGTACCTACAACAGATCTTGGACAGATAAAAAGCTTAATAAGAAACATTCCTTTTTATCTGCTTCCTCAGAATATACCTAGTGAATAAAAACATGAATAAATGTTTTTTAAGGTAAAACTCCATGGAGATAAAAGATTGAGAGAAGATAATGTAATACAAATAAGAATGGTGGTTCGCTTAGTCTAATATGTCCCTGACAGTGGTGTCCAACCATGTTGCCTCTACAAATAGAAAGTAGGAAATGAAAAGACCTGAAAATAGAGGGTTCTACAATAAGGATACCCTTAAATATTAGGTTTTCCTAATATTTAGGAACCTAAATATTTAGGTTTTCCTAAAGTGATCTTACTGTTTCACGAGCCACTTAAAATCTGGCTTCTTGAATTACTGTTAATTTATATTAACATAAATTTAATAACGGTACTGTGGTTATGTTAAAAAGGAATCTTTGTGTTTTAGAGTACTCCACCTCAGCTTTTAGCAGTCCCTGAATTCCTGCACCACGGAGACTCTCTCTCTCCCCCACACACACCTCCCTCCTCACCTCTCTCTCCTCCTGCTTCTCCCCCTAGCTATAGCTTGCTGTTGCTAGTTATGTGGTGCTTCCTAGGCTCATTATATGGGTAGAAGGACTTCTCTGTTGTCTTGGTCCACCTGCAATCTTAGACTGGCTCCATGTGCCTGGATCTCAGATTTAGGGCTTTCTCAACATTCATGACTCCCACCACCCGCACCACCCCTCACAGCAGCCAAACACTGCCATGTTTCTCTATGGGTCTCGTGAAAGAGTTTTTTGCCTCTTTTTCATAGGTAGCAGAATTAGGACGGTATTGTTAGAGGATGTTCAGCTTAGAATGATTTTTTGCCCCTTACCCAAAGGTCATAGATTTTTTCTTTGACTCTTGTCTTTGCTGCAATTGATCTTAACCTGTGCCTTGAGGTGGTGACAGAATTTACTGTCAGCTCTTATCCCCATCCCTAACAGTTTAAGACTTTTCCTTCACGTGAGAGGTTGGTCTAGGCAGGGGTGCTAGGATTTGTGCTGTCCCGCAGTGGCAGCTGATCGCATCTTACAGCCTTCCACTTTTGGTGGAGCTTCCTCTGTGTCCCATCCTGCCCCTGTCATGTTTGTGAACACCTGCGAAAATGGCCCAACCAGTGAACGCAAACTCCTCCTGTGTCTGTGACTCCCAGTAGTTTTATATTCCGATGATAGCCCTCACTCAGTCTTCTACCCGATTTCTTTTTTCTTGCTTGTATGGTAGATAGCATTTCTTTTTCCTACACTCTGCTGAAGTTGTGCCAGTCACTATATGTAACAGAGTAGCTGCCCCTCCTCCCATAGATATGGAAGCTTAAAATTGAGAGTGGGGAATATGTAACAGAGGGAAGATCCTGAAGGAAAAAAAGATTTTCTGTCATCTCTTTAGAACTTCCCCCACTCTTTTTGGGAACTGCCACCTGGCCTGCATCCCTGAGGCAGGTTAAGTCCTTTGTTGAAAGAGATAACTGCAAACTCCTGATGGATAACAGCCTTAAACCTAAGACATGAAACCATAAGAATTCTAGAAGACAATGTTGGGAAAACTCTTATAGATATTGGCCTAGGCAAAGAATTTATGAGGAAGACCCCAAAAGCAATCATAGCAGCAACAAAAATAAATAAATAGGACCTGATCAAATTAAAAAGTTTCTGCACTTCCAAGGAAACTATCATTAGAGTGAATAGACAACCTACAGAGGGGGAGAAAATACTCGCATGCTACACATCCCATAAAGGGCTGATAACTAGAATCTATGTAGAGCTTAAGAAAATTAACAAGAAAAAAAATCAAACAATCCCATTAAAATGTGGGCAAAGGACATAAACAGAAACTTTGCAAAAGAAGACAGAATAATGGCCTGCCAACATATAAAAAAGTTCTCAACGTCTCTAATCATCAGGGAAATGCAAATCAAAACCACAATGAAATATCACTCAACTCCAGTGAGAATGGCTTTTGTCAAAAAGTCCCAAAACAACAAATGCTGGCGTGGTTGTGAAGAGATAGCAACACTCTTACATTGCTGGTGGGACTGCAAATTAGTACAACCTCTATGGAAAGTAATATGGAGATAGCTTAAAGAACTAAAAATAGAAATACCACTTGATCCAGCAATCCTGCTACTAGGCATCTACCCAAAAGAAAAAAGTCATTTTTATAATAAAGACATCTGCACTCAAATGTTTATGGCAGCACAATTCACAATTGCAAAGATATGGAAACAACTCAAGTGTCCATCAATACATGAGTGGATTAATAAAATGCGGTATATGTATACCATGGAGTACTACTCAACCATAAAAAACAATGATGAAGTAACACCTCTTGTATTGTCCTAGATAGAGATGGAGCCCATTCTACTAAGTGAAGTATCCCAAGAATGGAAAAACAAGCACCACATGTACTCACCATCAAATTGGTATTAACTGATCAACACTTAGGTGCACATATGGAAGTAATGTTCATCGGGTGCAGGGCAGGTGGGAGGGGGTGGAGGGGATGGGTAAATTCATAACTAATGGGTACGGAGCATACTGTCTAGGGGATGGGCACACTTGTAGCTCTGGCTTGAGTGATGCAAAGGCAATATATGCAACCAAAATGTTTTAACTGCCATAATATCCTGAAATTTCAAAAAATAAAATAAAAAAAGTCTCAAGTTATGTGCTGTTGCTTTATTAACAACATTACATTATTCTCCCATTTTTTTCTCTGCCTACATATTAAATAAAATGCTAGTGTATTACTGACTAAAATTTTCTCCCAAGTGACACTATACATGGAGTAATCTAGTAAAATTATGACTTCAATATTGAACTATGTGTTGTGAAGGTAATATGTAGGAATAGGTTATGAATTAACTGAAACTTACTTTTGAATATCCAATGATATAGAAATGTCTGTGCTTATTATTGGCTTTTTTGGTACAAATTTTTGTTAATAAAATGTATTTGGGTTGCTACTTAAAAAAAAAAGGATAACTCTATCCCAGTCAATGCCAGCCCCCGAGGTGGGCAGCAGGCAGAGTTCACAGGCTTTGTCTTTGCCAGAGATGGGACAATTAGAATAGTTAACCACAGTAGCTTAGAACTGAGGGGCCCTCCCTTTAAAAGCTCTGTATTTCTACTTATGTGGAGGAAATTTGGATTTTGAGACAAGAATGTCTACCATTTTTCCTCCTTTGCCAGCAAAATAATAAAAATTCTCTTTCCTCCTTCCCAAGACACTTGTTCTCATTCTTCTGATGCAGACTTGAGGGCAAAAAATTAAATAAAATCTCAAGTTACATGCTGTTGCCTTATTAATGACATTACATTATTCTCTCATTTTTTTCTCTGCCTGCATATTAAATAAAATACTGAGTTTTCAGTAACACATATGTCCATCTCTCCTTGGAGAAGCTTCTTCCTCATTGGAATCCAGTCTACTTGTATACCCTGCCTGTGATCTCAGCTATCTGATGGGCTAAACAAAGTTATGATTTTGCTATTTATCTAGTTTTACTTGTTAAGGTGGAAGCAACACTTTCATGCTTTATATATCCAATGGGGAATTGGAACTCTATCCATCTTATATTGCATCTAAAATTGAAACACTGATATCAGAAATTCAAGATCTTTGTCAGCATTCTCTCTGAACCACAGCATAAGAAACATTGTAAACCATATTACCATTGTAAATTACAGATCATAATTGAAATACCTCCTTCCTATTCAGTCTGAGAAGGAGGGCACTGTTTATCCTTTTGCTGGCTGTGCTTTGACTTCTGTTCGTCACCAAGCTCCTTTTTTAAAGAAAAGTTTGAGCCAATTTTATATTAAATCATTAAAGGTCTCATAGAGACTGGAGTCTTTACTGGATCTTTGTTGATAGAGGAATGGACAAGTGCCTGGGGGGCATCTTCACTGATTCTGTGGCTCCAGCCAGGTTGTGAGTCAGTCATAAATTTGGACACAATGAGAAATCCCAAGGAGCATTGCAAGGCTGAGGAATTAGATAATTGCAGTTTATTCTGATCTAGATGGGCTCTCTCTGGGACCTTTAAAAATGGATTTTGAAGAGGGGATTATGGATATTATGGACACCTAGGGAACATCCTCTATATTAGTATTCATCCTGGGCTGAATCCAAAAATTATGGAGAGAAATCTTTTGTAATCCATATCGGGGAACTTAGACATTTCTCTTGAAATAATTGGAAGTAACTGAAAGGCTTTACATATGGCATATTTTTTTTTCCTGAGTGAACAAGTGATTGACTAAACTAATGAGAGTAAGCATCCAACAAGTATGGCCATCTAAGGAGGAATGTCCAAATTGCCCAGAAATAGGTAACAACCAGGAAAGAGCTCGTACTTCATGTATTTCATTTTTAGTTCTGGCATGTTGTTGAAACCTTAGTTGAGGGCACACAGGATTAAGAGGAGAGGAAGTTAAAGGGTTAGGCACTGTGTCGGGCCTGCAGTCACATGTAATAGGGTCCATTTAGCATCCTTAGCAGAGGATTGCTATCGGGGATTTCTTAACACAAGAAAAATGACTCATCAGAGATTAGCCCTGTGTCCTTGACCAAAACAATTAGAAAGCAGATGACTGAATAAAGGAATATTGTGTTTAGAGGCTGCAGTCTCATTTCCGGTGCTTCCATGTACTAGTCAGGTGACTGCAAGATCAACTTCAGATCCCAGCGTCTGTAGCAATGTCTCCTCACATGCCTCCTTTCTCTGTTGTGGTTAACCAAAGCTTGTGATGGGCGTGCGGCTGTAGGGAGCATGAGAATCAAAGGGCATGCAAAGCCAAGCTGGAGTTGGCAAAGATTAGAGTGAAATCTAGCCAAAAGGAGATAGGAAAATGTGTGTGGTGCAGAATAGGTTGTTGTTCTGCATGGCCCGATGTACTCCAGTCTATAATCTCACTGAGACTGCATTTCTCTGGCCAGATAGGTATCTCGGCATAAAAACCTTTATTTTTGTGTGCTTGTTTTTTCCTAGTGTCTTCCATACTATCCTCCTCAAGAGATTGGATTGAGCAAATATAAAAATGAGGAAAATAATCTCCCCACTGGGAGGCCATTTGTACCAATACAATATATGATATGGAACACTTGTGCTATATGAACACTCTAGTTCCATGGTCTCACCCTCCTGCTTAGATATTGCCGATTGGGATTGAATGACCTGCTGGGACATGCTGGATCCTGCAGACAAGAAGAAATAACAAGACTGATCCTCTGAGCCTGCCCATAACAGAGCTGCCAAGAACTGCTGGGGCAGGAGTTAAACCTTCAGTCAAGGCAGGAGGAGTCAGAATCTCATGCCTTTCCCCTTCATTCTCATTACCTCTCAGAGTTTGTCATATATGGCCAATTGGTCAGCCCCTCTTCCCTCCCCACTGTCTCCTCCCAATCCTGGACAGTCCTCAGCCTCATTTTCAGTGACCATCCCTACCAAGGAAGACAGAGGCAATCAACACCCATGATGTGCTGAGAAGAGTCATGTTGGCACTTCTGTCTCTAGGAGAATATTCCCTGCTCTGAGCCTGGGGCTCAGTCGATTCAGTTTTGTGTAAAGCTCTAGCAGAATTATTGGAGGTGGGCAATGCAGCTGTCTCAGAACAGGAAATTGGTATGGTGGGGAAGGGGAGGCCAAGTTGTCAGCTCATTTCCTGCTCATGTTTGCATAGACTAAATTGGGCCACTAGATGTGTTTAAGATAGCCTCTTTCCCCTAACAAAGGTTGTTCAGTTACTCTCTAGAGATTTTATTCCTAGACTTAGGTTCACGTTAAAAATACAATACCTATGTATTCTTTTCTGAATAAAGAAAAGATATTTTAAATTAAAATGCAGATATGCTTCTGTATCCTTGTATGTGAACAGA
>RJWJ010026101.1:0-23288 GCA_004363605.1 Indri indri
GGGTTTTTAAAACCATAACCATTTCAGTGGGTTGTAGAGATCTTAAAATCCATGTACATCAGGCGCATCAACTGTCCCCTTAAATGTTTTTGGGCCAGCAGAGGGAAAGATGACATGGACTGGGGCTCTCTTCAGCACAGGGCCACTGAGACATTTAATCAACCATTTGAGGATATGCAGAACCCTCTGGATCAGGTTGTCTGTGAACCACAAGCAGGGAAGTGCTTGGTGCTCTCCAGAGCACTATTGAAAACGTGGAAGGTGAAGGAAGGCATGGAAGTCACAGTATTTGTCTTCACGAGTTGGTCCCAGACCTCGCAAACTTATAGTCCTATGGGGGAGATAAGAAATTAATCAAATAGTCACAAAAGTAAACATGATTACAAACTATGATAAGTTCTCTGAAGGAAAATAGAGAGTGCAGTAGAGATTCTAAAAGGGGGGCATAGACTGGGGACGTAGATTAGTGTGGCCCTCTTTTCAAATACCTGATACCAGTAATTTCTCTTGTTATTCTAATTCTGTGCCTTAATATTATAATAAAGTGGTAGAACCAGAAGAAAGCAATCCAGTTTTCATTGAACAAGTGTTATTTTATAAGCAATAAGAATAATCCCTGCCTCCCCAGCAGAACCAACTATCATCACTTGTCTGTTCTCTTCCAGTGTTTCATATATAACTTTTTTTAATAGGGTTGTAGTGATTAACGGAATACAATTTTGTATTCACTTTCCCTACACCTCTTCCTCAAGTTTCTACATAACTTTCATATTTTCAAAGAGGCTGCCTAACCTATTGTTGTACCATAATTTACTTGCTTGTTTGGGCTATTAGAAATAGGGCTTCTGTTAATATATTTTTGTATATGCCCTTTTCTTTCAGATTATTTTCTTTAGGATAAATTTGGGGAAGCTTACTTAACCAGAGTTAAAAGAAATGAGAATCTTAATGACTACAAATTTGATATCACATAGCTTCCCAGAGCAATTTTCTTTATGAAGTTTATGCTAATTTTGACATCTGCATCAAGTTTTTTGCTTAGTTCCAAATCAGACAAATGGTACATTGCAGTTATGAACTTACCTTTTTGCTTCTGTGATTGGCATATAATGAACCCCTGTAGAAGTGAGGGACCACATTGTTATGAATCTTATACATGAAGTGTTTAAATCTTTTTCTCTCAGGTCTCGTGTATTGAATCTTCGGTGTTTTCTAACATCTCCTGTCATTCTCTCCCTTACACACTCTGGCCACACACTACTTTGCTATTCTTTGAACAACTAAGTAAGGCCTCTCGAGGGCCTTAGTGTACTTCATTTTATCTGAGTGCAGCTCTTCCTTACTTCCCTTAGACCTCTGCTCAAATGTCCCCTTAAGAGAGAAATCTTTCCTGACTTCCTCATTTAAAATAGCAGCCCCTCTACCCTATTTTTCTCTATTCCTCATACTCTATTTCCTTATAACCCTCATTTTGTTTTTCTTTAAAATGCTTATCACGGCCGGGTGGTGGCTCACGCCTGTAATCCTAGCACTCTGGGAGGCCTAGGTGGGCGGATCGTTTGCGCTCAGGAGTTCAAGACCAGCCTGAGCAAGAGCGAGACCCCGTCTCTACTAAAAAAAAAATAGAAAGAAATTAGCTGGACAACTAAACATATATATAGAAAAAATTAGCCGGGCATGGTGGTGCATGCCTGTAGTCCCAGCTACTTGGGAGGCTGAGGCAGGAGGATCACTTGAGCCCAGGAGTTTGAGGTTGCTGTGAGCTAGGCTGACGCCACGGCACTCACTCTAGCCCGGGCAACAGAGTGAGACTCTGTCTCAAAAAAAAAAAAAAAAAAAAAGAAAGAAAGAAAGAAAAGAAAGAAAGTGCTTATCACAACCTGAAAAAATTATATGTGTTTTTTTCTGTCTGTTTTCCAGACTGGAATATAAGTTTTATGAGAACGAGGTGTTTTTTATGTTTCATTCAGTACTCTATACCAAGTACCTTGTATACCTGGCCCAATGGCCTTCAGGTATTTATTTATTAAATGAATGAATTGTATCTTTGCTGAATTTGTTAGTTGCTCAGAGTAGAACCCACCAAATTTTAGAGCTGGAAAGTTCTTTAAAGATCATCTCATTCATTCTAGTGTAACCTATATTTTAAACTGAGACTCAAAGAGGTGAACTCTGTGCTTTTCATAAGAGCACACAGCTTTTATTAGACAGACTTGAACCTGGCAGACCAATAGTTTATACTGTTTCACCTGGTGAATAATAAAGGAAGTCATTTTTATTTGTTTCGTTAGTGTTTATCATTTGTGGGAAAGGAAGACAGGTTTAATATATGTAATCTGATAAATTATGGTGTTATTTATAAGGCTGGATTTTATATAAAAATTAGCAACTTAAGCTATATAACCCAGGGTACATTTTCACAGCTGTTTGATAATGAAAATGGCCCTTGACTTTCTCCTGAGTCCTTGTACTCTGTCATATTCACATAGCTGGAGTATTTCCAAACAGGTGGTTTAGGCCTAGGCCGTAGATCTGAGCTGCCCTTTAGCCATAACTTAACATGGAACTCTGCCTCCTGGGTGATGCCATACCATTTCTGGACATGGGTAAACTGCTTCGTAGTTCTTTGGCTGCAAGGATCAGAGGTTCTCTTGTACTACCTCAATCAGGGGTGTGGTTATCAGTGACAAAGGGAGCTCAAGAACTGGAGCTGTGATAAAACCAGGTGTCACTGGAGGCTATACTAGGTGTGGCAGGCTGCAGGGATTTGAACAGTGGGAGTTACTAATTCTCCACTGTAATGTTCCACCACTGTCATGACTCAGCTCAAGTTGTTTTCATATTTCTAGTTGAATTCCAGAGAGAGGGAATCTGATTGGCCCAGTTCATGTTTTAACACCTAGCTGTGACACAGGTCATTCTAATGATAGGTCCCTAGAATCCTTGACTACTTAATAGAAGAACAGCTTAGTTCTGCTTCCTTGAGCATGAGGCTGTGATGTGGCAGCTAGGAAGACAAGTGGGATATGACAAGCTTGATGGTAAATAGCATAACCTCCCTCATTGCCTCCTGGGAGAATGTCGAATGTCCCATGTCCACAGTTGTTGATGTTACTGGAGGTACCAAAAGATTCTGCCCACACTGAGCCTCCTACCCTTGATGTCCATTAAGCAGCTGCTACTGCTACTGTAATAGTCTCACCTCTCGTGGTGGGACAGATGATGTGGGCTCAGGGAAAGAGCTGGCATCTCCTGTGCAGTGAGCACAGCTGTTCTGCCACTGTTGGCAGAGGCCTCTGGGGCAAAGTCAAGATAGCATCTGGCTGCAGATGTTGGGCAGGAGATTGGCCATGTGGCTCTGAAACTGTTTTCAGAAGTCAGTGATGCTGACAGTGGAATGGAGGAGGCTATCATCCTCAGCTTACTTGGGCAGCTAGTGTTAGCTTCAGCAATCCAGGGGCATAGGGTCCAGGTGAATAGAAATAGTAATAGGCATGCAGCTTTACGCAAGCATGACCCAAGCCTTGTGCACTGATGATTCCCACCCACTTTCAGAAAAGTGTGTACTCCTGAGTGCCTTTTTCTGCTGATGATCATGTATTT
This sequence comes from Indri indri, assembly GCA_004363605.1. NCBI lineage: Eukaryota > Metazoa > Chordata > Mammalia > Primates > Indriidae > Indri > Indri indri. The sequence goes on from RJWJ010026101.1 coordinate 3,604, forward strand.
CCTCTGCACTGGCCAGGCCGGCTTGCCTGCTGGTCCTTTTGACCAAGGTCATGCAGTTGTGGAAGTTCATACAATACCAACATGGTTTGTGAACCTGGCATAAGCCAAGCCACATGTGATTCAGATTGACTTTTAGCCAGCCAGCTAAGGGGATACTGTTTAAGGAACAAGGAAGAGGATTCTACTTTAAATGGGCAAAAACAGGTCATTGTGTAGCTGCAGTGGGCTGGAGTGTAGCATCTATTTCTTTTTCCTTCAACTTGTCTAAATCTGGCTTTGGAAAGGAAAGTTTTCAAACTTCACATTTTTCCCTTGTAGCATAACATGAATGGAAATAAGTCAGTGTTGTTTTAGGCCCAGACTCCCAAGTTTTTCTGCCTTCTGAGTTATGTAAACTGATCAAGTTGGGAAGCTAAGGGATTTTAGCCTGTGTTTAACCTTTTGCAGTTTGTAATCTTTTTAGTAATATTCTGCCTTTTTTTTTTATTAACACGGGTCCTGGTTTGTATGGTGCATTATGAATCCTATATTTTAATATTTTACTTGATTGTAGTTTTCATTCCCAGGATGGATTTTCTTGTAAAAACGTGAAAACTGTTCTCATAGTAGCAAGGATAGGCTTCTTGTTTTGTTTTGTTCTGTTTTAAAAGATGGAGCTGCATCTATTTTTGCTTTTTAAAGCTTAGCTTGGCCAGGCACAGTGGCTTATGCCTGTAATCCCAGCATTTTGGGAGGCCGAGGTGAGAGGATTGCTTGAGGCCAGGAGTTTGAGACTAGCCTGAGCAACATAGCAAGACCCCATCTCTTAAAAAAAAAAGAAAAAAGAAAAATTAGCCGAGCATGGTGGTGCCCGCCTGTAGTCCTGGCTACTTGGGAGGCCAAAGCAGGAGGATTGCTTGAGCCCAGGAGTTTGAGGTTGCAGTAAGCTATGATGACACCACTGTACTCTAGCCCAGGCCCAGTGAAACCCTGTCTCAAAAAAAAAAAAAAAGCTTAGCACACTCTCCGTTTACACTTTTAGAAGCACCTGTCTCCTTAGCATTGTATTAAAGATGAACTGTAAAGTAAGTCTTTACTTTCAAGGCATTTATATTAATAGTTTGAGGGACTGTACAGAAAGGAGAAAGAGAAGTAGGAATATACAGGCCACAGAACAAAGCTTGAGCAGCCACATAAATAACAGAAACATCTTGTACAGGGTCACACCAGTACGTATTGTGCTGTGCCCAAGCCGAGGGAAGGGGGAAATGCTTGTTTAGTTCACAGAAGCTGTAACTACTCCTGATGAGGATTTTCTTTGGAAGAAAATAGATTTCAAGAACTGAAATGGAAGGCGCAAATTTGGCAGGTTGAAGCAGAGAGGATGTTTTAGGAGAGGGTATAGCTTGGGTTGGACCTTGCTGACAGGAATTGGATAGGGCTAAAGCTAAGAGCAGGTAAGACCAAGAAAGGATATGTTAATTGCAAGAGTTAGGAATGGGAAGCCAGCTGGGAGGATCTGGTGTAAATTTTTGAAAGCCAAGAGCAAAAACCTGGGTTGTCTTTCAAAACAGAATGGATCACCTTAGAGAAGGAGAAACAGTGGCACAGAGAAAACACACTGGCAGCAGCATTAAGAACTGATCACAGGAGTGTTAAAAGTCCAGGAAGGGCAATAAATTAGAATGTCAAAGCTCGGGCAATATATGAGCAGGGCCGAACTAAAGCTTCATTTATCTGTAGGAAAGCGTCTACAGGGTTAAAACATAGAGTTTACCAGTTCTTTGATGCTGAGTAAGGGAGAGCAACAAGTAATAGAGCAAGAGCTAGGTTTGTAGACTCAGATCTGGGCGCCAGCAGTTACTAGCTATATGATATTGAGCAAGTAATTTAATCTTTAAGCCTCAGTTTACTCATCAGAATTAATATTACTCATTGGGTTGTTAAGAAATAGTGCACATAAGCATCAACACAATATGTAGTCTTATTAGTTGTTAAATAATGTTAATGCCCTTCCCCCTGATGGCAATGTAATGCTCAGTAATAATAAAATTGCCTAACTAGTTTGACCAGTTCCCTCCCACACCCCCAGTCTGGTCTCAGTTTCCTTGGTCAGGTGCTTGTTAGAACTGACTGTGACTAGAACTGACAGGTTGGCAGACTTCACAAGGACCTCTTTATGCAGGGAATGTGTGAGTATGTAAACAGCAGATTTTAAGCCCAGATGCCCCAGGTCACTGCCCTGGACTGCAGGACTTTATTAAGAACACAGGAATTAGACTGCCCACTTTCAACTCTGAGGTGGTTCTAGTCGGCCAACTTGTTTTCTTGTCTATTCCCAATTACCCCCGTCTCTGCCCGCCAAGCAACAAACCCACAAAGAAACAGTCACTCGTGTAATAGAAAATACAAAACAGGCCAGAACCAAAATGTTTAAGTCACTGCCCCATGTAGTAAATATAGTCAAAGAAATATGTTTGATTCCAAATCCAAGGGGAATGTTTAGGAATCCATGAACTTGGACAGTATCTATCTGCAGAGCTACCTCTACATTTTAACTTAGGCTAGTTGCTTTCCTTGGAATGTCCTCTGCATGTTTTCACCAATGTCCTACCATTCAGGTGTGGCTCCTGTGCCACCACCTACAGAAAGTCTTTCCTGATTTCTTTATTTATGTCTTCTTTACTGAAAGTGATCTTTCTTCTTTCTATGAAATCTAACTTTTTAAAATATGTTCTGGCTCATGTGTATAATCCCAGCAATTTGGGAGGCCAACTTGGGAGAATCACTTGAGCCCAGGAGTTCAAGACCAGCTTGGGCAATGTAGTGAGACCCCATCTCTGCAAAAAATAAAAAATAATATAAAATAAAAAATTAACCAGGCATGGTGGCTTTCATTTGTAGTTCCAGCTATTTGAGAGGCTGAGGCAGGAGGATTGCTTGAACCTGGGAGTTCAAAGCTGCAGTAAGCAATGATGGCACCACTGTACTCCAGCCTGGGTGACAGAGCAAGATCCTGTCTCTTAAAAAAAAAGAAAAGAAAAAAATACACACACAAAAAAAAAATTTTAAAAATACTTCTTAGGATCCTTAGTGCATTGCTCCTTGGTTAGAGCTCTCTATGGACTTACTCTTTATGACCTTGTTGTCCTAGCATATCAATTCCTTGAGAACAAGGATTTGCTTAGTCAGTATTCCCCTGAAGTGCCTCTGGCACGTAATAAGTGATAAGTAAATATTGGAGATCAGGTGTTCTTATCCAAGGGTAAAATGAATAAGTTCAGAGACCTACAGTGCTCTTCATGTAGCAGGCAGGGGATTCATGAGCTGCATCATCTCTTCCCACCCACTGCTCCCAATCTTACGCTTTAATGAACTCTGCTCATTGTTCTCCAAGTGAGCTGACTCTTTGGCCTTTCCATGCCTTGTCCTGTTCACTTTCCTGAACTTGGAATGCCCTTACTTTCTGGAAAAATAATCATCCTCCAGCTCAGATACGGCCTTTGCTCTATGGCTTTCCCTGATGTTTGAATAAATCTGCACCATCTGTTTCTCACCAGTGTTCTGTAGGACATATAACACTTTTCATGTTGTTTATTAGTTATTTCTTTACAGGCTTTTTCCAGGGCAGGGTTCTTGCTTGGCTTATTCATCTTTGTAGCTTCTGTGCCTGGCATCATGCCTTGCACAACCTAAATATTTTTGGTACTATTGAGCTGAATCCAAAACCAAATCTCCTGAGGCAAACCAGGTAAGTCCTCTGACCTGAAAGCCAAGGTCAGAGAAAATATTTTGGAACAGAATGCCTCTGCCAAAAAAAAGGAGGGGGCTGAACTCAGGCAGCTCTGGCTGGAAAAATGCCCTTTAGATCTCTCTAGGAAGGTCACTGGTAATCAGGGAGCTTGGATTTTGTGAGGGGAGAGAGCTCTCTGTCCAGGCTGTGGACCCTTCCTTCTGGGGTTGGTCTCATTTAATTAGAAACCAGCCATTCCTTGGTCTGCCACCGTTTTATGAATGCTGCAGTGGTTCAGGGCACAGCTTCACAAGCTGGAATTGCTTTCCCATTTGTAGTTGGTACTTGAAACATATAAATCACTAATAGCATTAGTTGATTTTAAGAACTGTTGGGTCTTTTAGAAAACCACATACTTCTTTATAGAATGGGAGAGTATATTACACTCCTCTCTAGAAGACTTTGTAGTTTTAAATTTTTTTCCACAAATCTTTATTTTGAAAAATTTCAAACCTACAAAAAAGTTGTAAGTATAGTATAATGGACACCTAAATAGCCTTCTAGATTCACCAATTTTTAGCATTTTGCCATATTTGCTTTCTCTCTCTGTCTGTATAAATATATTTTTTTTCCAATGACCCATTTAAGAGTAAGTTGTAGACATCAAGACCCTCACTCCTAAATACATCAGCATATGTCTCCTGAGAACAAATATCCAGATTGTTCCAGTAATGTCCTTTAGAGCAGTTTGGGGTTTTGTTTGTTTTTGTTTTGAAACAAGGCTGTCCCTCGGGCTAGAGTACAGTGGCGTCATCATACCTCACTGCAACCTTAAGCACCTGGTCTCAAGCGGTCCTCCTGCCTCAGCCTTCCCAGTAGCTGGGACTACAGGCATGCACCACCATCCCGGCTAATTTTGGGGGTGAGGGGGTAGAGGTATAGAGGTGGGGTCTTGCTGTGTTGCTCAGGCTGGTCTTAAACTCCTGGCCTCAAGCGATCCTCCTGCCTCGGCCTCCCAAAGTACGTGAATTATAGGCATGAGCCACCACACCAGGCCCAGTTTGGTTTCTTTAAAACCCAATATCTAGTCAAAGTCTAGGGTTGCATTTAGTTGTTGTATCTCTTTAATCGCCTTTACCTTAGACAGTTCCCTAGGCTTTTTGTCTTTTATGTCATTTGACGACTCTGTGCCAATTTTATAGAATATCCCTTAATATAGTTTTTGTGGACTTTGGAGCAATTATATCTACATTGGCCTTAAATTATAGGACCACTCACTGCTACTAAAACACTGTCAAATGGTCAGTGTCACAAAGATATTTTAAAGGCAAGTCCTTATTTATTAGTGATATTGAAAATTTTATGTTGCCAAATTTTATATTGGGTGAGACAGTATAAATTAATGGATGTGTGGGCTCTGGGAACTGACCTAGGTTTTAATCCCTAGGTTGTTTTTGTTTTTGTTTTTTGTTCGTTTGTTTTAAGAGACAGAGTCTCACTCTGTTGGGGATGGAGTGAGTGGCACAACCATAGCTCACTGCAGCCTTGAACTCCTGGGCTCAAAGGATCCCCCCATCTTTGCCTCCCAAGTAGCTGGTACTACAGGTGTGTGCCACCATGCTGGGTTGAAAATCCCTAGGTTTTAATTTGAGAACTCCCTTAACCTCTTGGAGCTTCAACTTCCTTTTATCTGTAAAATGACAATAATAACAAATATATTTACCTCGTAGAGTTACTGTGAAGATAAAATGAGCCTACAGATGGAAAACATTCATTTGCAAAGTGCCTAGAACATTGTGAGCATTTAGTACTTGGTAGTTGTGGTAGTAGAGTTGGTGGTGATTGTTTTTTGTACTAGGAATCAAGTATAAAAAATTATAATGTCCTCTTTTCCACACACACACAAAAAAACAAAACCAAAAACAAAAACCTCTTTTCCACAGAAAAACCTCTTTTCCACAAAAAATTATAACATGAAAAATTACGTATTTAAGAGATCATGGCTGGGCACAGTGGCTCACACCTGTAATCCTAGCACTCTGGGAGGCCGAGGCAGTGGGGGCAGGGGAGGGATCGCTTGAGCTCAGGAGTTCAAGATCAGCCTCAGCAAGAGTGAGACCCAGTCTCTACTAAAAATAGAAAAATTAGCTGGGCGTGGTGGCGTGCACCTGTGGTCCCAGCTACTTGGGAGGCTGAGGCAGGAGGATCCCTTGAGCCCAGGAGTTTGAGGTTGCTGTGAGCTAGCCTGATGCCACAGCACTCTAGCCTGGGTGACACAGTGGGACTCTGTCTCAAAAAAAAAAAAAAAATAGAAAAGAAAAGAGCTCAGGAAGCTTTGTTTTTGAACGGTAGCTAAGAACATTTTGAAGATTGTTATACTTAATGTGTTCTAAGGTGATTAAAAGAAAAAAATATTTTAATTAAATTTGCCCTTCACAAACCTGGCCAAATAAAATGGAATTATTCTAATTAAGCCCCTCCCCCCACCTTTCCCCCCAGAAAATTGCATTGGTCAGTTTAGGCTTATCCAAAAATCCCTCATTTTTCTACCTTCCTTTCCCTGACTTGCTTGACAGTAGTGAGAAAGTGAGGAATTTCCTGCCATCCATTCTGCCTGTAACCCAGGGTCACGATGGTAACAGTGACCAGAGCCCTCATCTCCTCCCACAGACTGGCTTGGAGTTGAGGGCCTCCCATGGCTCACTACATCACTGAAGCCTCCACACACTCCTCACCATTTCTGAGACTGGCGGAGGCTTATAATCCTGCTATGTTACTGGGGTCAGAGGGCAAGGGAGAACAGAGGAAGTTGATAATTTTTGGGCCAATTTTTTATTTATACACACACACACGCACACACACACACTTTTGAAACTAATGGAAGAACGTGCCATCAAAGTGACAACTAGAGAAGCTCTTTTTTTTTCTTTTTCTTTGAGATGGGGTCTTACTCTGTTGCCTAGGCTAAAGTGCAGTGGCATCATCATAGCTCACTGCGACCTTAAACTCCTGGGCTCTAGCAATCTTCCTGCCTCAACCTCCCAAGTACCTGGGACTACAGATATACACTATCATGCCTGGCTAATTTCTCTATTTTTCTGTAGAGGCTAGGTCTGGCTCTTACTCTGGCTGGCCTAGAACTAGCCTCAAGCAATCCTCCCACCTTGGTCTCCCAGAGTGCTAGGATTACAGGCATGAACTGCCACGCCCTGCTGTGACCTTGTTCTTGAAGGGATCTTTTCCTACTTTGTTACCTTGACCTTCATTTTCTCAAAATCAGAAGGGAAATGTGTCTGAAGGATTCTTCCTTGCTGATGTTTTAAAATCCTCTAATTTCTGTTGTCATATGGGTTTACTTGACCTTGAGGTATCATCAGAAGGTGTTTTAGTAGGTGAAGATATCTTAAAGTTATTTTCTGGGGCATTTTGGGTGTTTCTGGTGAATTCTGTTTTGGTTGGAAGGCCTAAGGTGGGAGGTAGAGTTGAAGGCAGTTGTTGGACTACAGCCGAGAGGGGGATTCAATCACACCTCTTATCCGTAGTGCTATTGTCGTTACAGAGAGTGGCAGCTTGCTGACCTCTGAGTAAAGATGATTGTTTTGACACAGGATTATTTGTTGTAAAAGAGCCATCCTGAAGAAATTGGTAAACTATTATAGGACATTCCATGGAGAGGAAGTTGTTGGTAGACTTTTCTTTTGGTAATAACATTTGTAGCAGGCTTTTGTGATTCAGTTGTTTTTACTTTGTCTACTGCCAATGTAGACATTTATGGCTGTGAGATAGGCCTAAGTGAAAATCTGCATGCTTTTGTGGTAATCACTCAGTTGCTAAGGGGGAGACAATGGCTCTTTCCTCTGATGTCCAAGGTCAACTCAAAACCAGCTTTGAGGCCGGACACAGTGGCTCACGCCTGTAATCCCAGCACTCTTGGAGGTCGAGGCAGGCAGATTGTTTGAGCTCAGGAGTTCGAGACCAGCCTGAGCAAGAGCGAGACCCCGTCTCTACTAAAAAAAATAGAAAGAAATTAGCTGGACAACTAAAAATATATAGAAAAAATTAGCCGGGCATGGTGGCGCATACCTGTAGTCCCAGCTACTCGGGAGGCTGAGGCAGTAGGCTCTCTTGAGCCCGGGAGTTTGAGGTGGCTGTGAGCTAGGCTAACACCACAGCACTCACTCTAGCCCGGGCAAAAGAGTGAGACTCTGTCTCAAAAAAAAAACCAGATTTGATGTGAAGATTCCAGAGGGTGGGCAGTGATGTGGAGGAAAGGTTCAGTCAGCCTGGAGGCCTTCCAGAGGCAAGGGGTTGGAGACAGCCCCAGCTCACTGAGCATGCCCATCGCCAGGCCTTTTTGATGTGCCTGTGCATAGTTTGGTATATACACAGATGCATTTCTCTCCAAGGGCAAGATGTCCAATATGCTTCTTATGACCTTTGTGGAAGATTTGTACCAGTATTTAATCTGGTAAGGCAAGAGGTTTGAGAGAATCTACTGAGGCCTCCTCTTTATGATATTTACATTTTTTAACCCACTCTTCTTTAATATTCTCTTTGGCAAATAGAATTATTGGTCTCCCATTAAATGAAAACACTGAATTTTTGATAGATTCTCTGGGACTTAGTGATAGTTTGAAATTGTTTGCAAAAAAAGAGAGGATATAAAGAAATGAGGCATTATCTTTTCTACTGAATCGTGTTAGGTTTTATTTTTCCTGCCTAGTCACCAGCTGAATCCTCTGACCCATCTAGCCTGGGGCTAAAGCCCAGAAAACAACTCTAACACCTAGACAGCCTCTCTTGAAGCTACATGCCCATCCATTCAGCTTGGAGCCTTTCCTGTGTGTTGGCTTCTGCCTGTTGCATTGGCCACTCTCCGATATGCTGGGGAGTGGCTGGTCTTTTTCCTGCTGTGTTTCCTTGGATGCTCTATATAATGGATGAGGAGTTGGAGAAAAAGCTAAAAAAAGAATAGCCATTATCCATCGCCACTGACATTATATGCTGCCCAGGACTCCAGAGAGCTTTGCTTTTTAGCCAGTTGATTATGATGAATTAAACATCTTTGATGTGTGAGAATCTTCTGTATATGGGAGTTCTTATCCATCTCCACCATTTACATCTTTCTGGCATGCAGTGTACCAGAGAGAACAGTATTGGTGATGATTTCATTTGAGGTCAGTAGAGGACTGGGCGTCAAGGTGTGAGAGCTGAGAGATTTAGCCAAGCCAGCAGGGTTGTAGAGAGGTTGAACAGTTGAGACTCAAGCTTACACTAATTCGTGATTGTCCTTTGCTCAGCTGTCATTCATTAATGCCAATGTGGCAGCAAGTGTCAGAGTTGGCTCTAGAACATCTGTCGTCCTCTTTGAAGTCATTGCTGATTCTCCCAAGTCAGGGTCTTTGTTCCTCAGGACTTCTGTGGCACTTTTTTTCCCCACTTATCTCCCTCAGCTTCGTAGTGAGTACTTAATTGTCTAAATATTTGTTTCATCTACTTCATAAATTTCTTGACAGCAAGAACCTAGTCTTGCTCATTTTAGTGTTCTTATAATCTATAGATTGTGTCCTACTTATAACAGTTGTGCAATAAATCTTACTGAATTAAACTGAACGAAACTGTCTGTGTCCATGGAAACACTGCAGTTAGTGTCCATGTTTCTAGATTGTATACTCTGCCCGGCAGACAAACAGAGCACCATCATCAGAAGCAGCATGTGAAAACATACCAGCCTATTGTTGGACTTTTTAAAAAACAGCTTTGTGGAGATACAATTCACATACCATACAGTTGACCAATTTAAAATCTACAGATCAATAGTTTTCAGTATGTTTACAGAGTTGTACAACCACCACCATGGTTGATTTTAGAAAATTTTTTATCATCCCCCAAAGAAACCCTGTACCTATTCCCTCTAGCCCTCCAGTCCTGGGCAACTACTAAATCTATTTTTTGTGTCTTGATAGATTTGCCTGTTCCAGACATGTTTATTTTGTCTGGCTTCTTTCACTTAGCATTGTATTTTTAAGGCTCATCTCTGTTGTAGCATGTGGCAAACCTAGAGCTTAGTGAAAATTGGAGGGCAGGTGATGTTTGTTTCCTGCCTACTAGTTAGCTATGGCTAAGGCCAATGGTGAATCTACCTGCCCTCGTTAGGGGTAACCAGACCTATTTAGTGGAAGTTCCATAGAGGTATTCTGAACTTGCTTCTCTGAGTAATTATGAAAATTAAACAAGGAAATGTCTGTGAGTACCTAACACAGTGCCTGGCACATGAGGATCTCAAGTTCCTTTGTCCCACTTGAACTTGTTAGATTTCGGTAAGAATCTGCCAAAATGAAACATAATTTTTAAATTAGTGCTTTAGTTTACTAATTCCTCCCCGACCCTTTTGTTTTTGTTCTTCCCAAGGTTATGCCTTTCTGCTGTTCCAGGAGGAGAGCTCAGTACAAGCTTTGATAGATGCCTGCCTCGAAGAAGATGGGAAACTGTACCTGTGTGTGTCAAGCCCCACCATCAAGGATAAACCGGTAAGTAATATGCAGCCAGTTGTTGCTTTTCCAGAACACATGTGCAGTTGGAATAGCTGATCTCCTCCTCTCATAATAGAAATGCTAGTAAATGGGATTCTTTTGCCTGGCTTGACCTACCTATGCAGTCAAGTTGGACTGTTGCTGGTGAGGGGAAGCTAATAACAAATGATTCAGTATTTCATTTTATACCTTTGGACCGTGTATAAACAAATGTGCTCTTGTCTTCTACTTCACAGCTCTCTTTTAAGCTAATTGCTATTCGGAAACTCTGAATGGAGGTAAATAATGCTCTTAGTGGTTTTGGCAGCTGGTTTCTGTTATTATTTCAGATCAAGGACAAGAGTAATTTATTTTAAAAAAAGATCATAATTGTCGATGTTTATGTGCCTTTGAATGCAAGGCATTGTGCTGGGTGGTACCCATAGCTAGCTAAATAGAGCCTTCTGGGCCAGGAGCTTACACTCTATAATGGGTAGTTTTAACATGGCAGGAGAGGGGAAAGACAGAGAACGTGGAGCTGAAACCCTATTGCAGAGTTTGTGGCTTCTGAGCCAGAGTGTGAGTGAGTAAGACCTTGGGTAAGGGAGGAATACTGCTTCCTTTCTCCAAGCAGGGGTATCAGCAGAGAAGGCAGCAAGACCATATTCCGAGCAGAAGGAAAGGAGTTGGTTAGTGTAGCTGAAGTAGGGATCTGGGGAAAGTTGGCAAGAGTGGGGGTGGGGTTAGTTTGTGTGTCAAGACTTGGACATAGAGTGGGAAATAGAGTAAAAATAGTGATGTGGAGTGGGCAAGAAACTGAAGCTATATACCACAGGGCCTGCAGCAGCCCCTGTAAGACTTGCACCAGAAATGTGGGGCTTTCTTAGCAACCAGGTTTATTCTCAGAAATGTGTATGGGGAAAGAATTGGGGTTGGATATAGAAATTCCCAGTTTGAGTCTTGACTCCAGCATTTAAATATCTGCTTGGCTTTGACTAAGTCACCTAATCCTTTCTGAATTGTGGTTTCCTCACCTGGAAAATGGAAGAGTAATCATTCTTCTCTGGATTGTTGAGAGGCTCGGGTAAGAAGAAACTGAATGTGAAAGTGTTTGGTAGAGTCAGGTACTCGTGCAGATGTAACTGGCTGATGTTATCAGTCCTACATAGTGCTGTGGACTTCAGGAGAGCAAGGTTAGAGCTCAGCTACCCGGTAACATCTGTTGAGAAGGATGATGACATCTTGCACAGGGTTTACAGTTGGTTGTGAAAGAGCGATATTGGGACTTGGCCACCCATAAGGGGGCAACTGCAGCATTTAAAGCAGAAGAAGGAACTATTAATACTAAAGAATGGGTACATTGAGTCATAGCAGAATAATTAAATGATGTAGAAAAATAAGCATGGATTTTAGCCAGGGTGAAAGTACCACTATAATTTTCAAATTTTGGGACCATTGCCAAATTTTGATAACAGTGACAATATTGATTAGGGTAGCTATGCAAGTGGAGAAAATAGGAGGAAGCAGTAGGGGAGGAAAGAGTAGGGAGCGTTTGTTAACTTTGGTCTTTATTTAAGCACTGTAGAGAGACTGTATGATGCGGGAAGCATGGGGACTAACTACGATGGGAGTGTGCATGTTTCATCTGAGTAAATAATAAGAAAGCTGAAGTAACTTCTCTATGTCTCTTTGGAGTAGTGTGAGGTTAGAAGGTCTATACCCAATTTGGCAGGATCAGAAAATGGCCAACCTGCAGAGAGCCTTGGTCACATACTATAGAGAAATGTATTTTTATATATTAAAAGGCAGAGGGATAGAAGTACACATTGAAGTAGTTATGTCCATAGTAGGTTAAGAAGCTATCGACCTGAGGTGAGGAAGCAGGAGGCGAGCACACAGGGCTTATGTACCTTGGAAGGGTCTTGTCATTGGCTCTGTAGGGAAGGAGGATAGTATGTCTTGTAAGGCAAGCCCTCAGCTTGACAGGATGTCTCTTGAGAGGGAAGCGAGCGGCAGGAGTCGCAGATGGAGGTGGTGTGGAGGCAACACCATTGCTGTTGAGTGTTTTCACTCTAAACACATGTATTACCCTTGGTTTGAAGGACTTTTGAAAATAATTAGTGTAATTATCAGTTTTGGAAATGTTAATGGGGAAACTAACTTTCATTGTTTGTGTTTCGGCAAATTTCTGCCTTATTGCAGTTTTCATTTTCTGAGCTCAAGTGCAGCAGTTTTATTGGAGCTCGGTGAATTCTGAACAGTGACTGCCAATCTACACATTTTTTTGACCCAGGCATACTCAGAATTTCCAGCATAAACAGTTTGAATAAAACTTAGAATGGAAAACATAAAAGTCCCCAAACACCTGTAATTTTAATGAACTGGATCTCATTTTTGGTTCTAGCCCTTTGAGCTCCATTTTTGAAACCTTTTCTTTCTTGGCTTTAGCTCCACATCCACCACTCCCAGCCTCATTTGATCATACTTCTCTATCCAGGTTCTGATATATTCCACCTCATTGTGGATACTCCCACAAGAAAAAAGAGAGAGGCCGGGTGCGGTGGCTCACGCCTATAATCCTAGCACTCTGGGAGGCCGAGGTGAATGGATCATTCAAGGTCAGGAGTTCAAGACCAGCCTGAGCAAGAGCGAGACCCTGTCTCTACTAAAAATAGAAAGAAATTATCTGGACAACTAAAAATATATAGAGAGAAAAAATTAGCCTGGCATGGTGGCACATGCCTGTAGTCCCAGCTACTCAGGAGGCTGAGGGAGGAGGATCGCTTGAGCCCAGGAGTTTGAGGTTGCTGTGAGCTAGGCTGACGCCACAGCACTCTAGCCAGGGCAACAGAGCCAGACTCTGTCTCAAAAAAAAAAAAAAAAGGAAAAAAAGAGAGAGCTGGGTTGAACCTTGGAGTAAATGAGAATCTTGGCAGTAGCTCAAGGCAAAGTCAACCTTTGGAGCTCATTGACCAAACTTTTTTTGAGCCATGGCTCTTCCTTGCTCCTACCTCTTGACTTGACTAGCCTTTATTCCCTACCTTTCAGGATTCCCAATGCCCTCATTCTGTTGTTTAGTTCTCTCTGACCCTCCTTAGAAATACATCATGTTCCAAAATGACCTTGCACATTTTCTACCTTTGTCATTCTTTCTCATCCCTTTCCCTCAAACTCCCATTCCCTTTGAGTATATCAGGTTAATCAGATTGTTTTTCTAATGCAGAGCCTGATGGCAAGGCCCCCTTTCTCCTGTCTTGTCCAGGATCATGTTTGTTTTTTAACTCAAATGAATTCCAAATTAGTTGATTTCAGGTTATATTAGGGAGATATTTTTGGTCAGTGATTACCTTTCTTTAAATGACTCTACTGAGACTATTCTATGTATAGGTCTGGTCCTGAACTGTATTTATGGCATGATTAATTGACACCTCAGTCCCAAAGAGTGGGAAGATAAATTGGCAAGAGCAGGAGCTATTGCAAAGCTTCTAGATTTGTGATTTTTTTTTTCCTCCTCCAGTGAGAGGAGTCCATAGCTCTGGTGTCCCAGGCACATCAGAAGATAGCTGTGTCCATCTGCAGGCTTCCAGTAAGATAGGCAGACATTGTCGACAGTGGTCCCTCTCATCAAGGTGATTCTTCTTTTTGAATGTATAAATAGATTGAACCTGAAGGTTCAAACAGCAGGCTGATAGAGCAAAAGACCTAGAAGGTCTAGCAGAGATAGGGGCTGAAAAAGAGTAACCTTGAAAAGGAGATGAGGAAGGAGATGTTTATAGCTCTAGAGCGCATTAGCCAGAGATGTGGGCTATAGCAAACACCTCGAAAGGAAGTATCAGAAGTTTTCTGCATCCTCCTCCTCACAGTTTATAGCACAATCACAACTTCTATATATCCTGAAATATGAGAGATTGATTTTGCTGTATATTTACCAAACTGAAATGTGCTTATGTAGGGTCTGTTCTTTATGTTATTGCTTAGGTAACATGGTCATCCACTTAAAACTTGAAAACAAAAAATGAAAAGAATGGTGGAAATAAGGAATTTGGGAATAAAGGCTGGTTTAATTCTGTCCAATATGTCTGTCATTCTGGTCTCTCCTACTCCCATTCATGTATCGATGGGATTTAAGCACTTTTTTTTTTCTTTTTTTTTGAGACAGAGTCTCACTCTCTTGCCTGGGGCGAGTGCTGTGGCGTCAGCCTAGCTCACAGCAACCTCAAACTCCTGGGCTCGAGCAATCCTACTGTCTCAGCCTCCTGAGTAGCTGGGACTACAGGCATGTGCAACCATGCCCGGCTAATTTTTTCTCTATATATTTTTAGCTGTCCAATTAATTTCTTTCTATTTTTGGTAGAGACAGGGTCTCGCTCTTGCTCAGGCTGGTCTCAGAACTCCTGAGCTCAGGACGATCCGCCTGCCTCGGCCTCCCAGAGTGCTAGGATTACAGGCGTGAGCCACCGCGCCCCAGCCGGATTTAAGCACTTTACACTTTTAATCACTCCTCTTTAGTTACAAATGTAGTCCCAGATCCTTTTGCCCATGACTTAAGTAAGACCTTCCCAGTCCAGCTTCAAATTTTTTCCAACCATACCTTTTTCTACTTTCCTTCTGATCCCCATGGTCTAATCAAACTGAATTATTTCTATTCCCATCTCAATTTCTAATTCCTACCCTTATTTCAAGACCCCTTTCAGATGCCATCTCTTTCATGAATCCTTCCCTGATCACTACACCATCTGCAGGGAATCATACCTATTATTATAGCTATCTCCAGCCCCACAGAGCCATCTTTTTAAAATGGTGTGCCTTCCTTCAAGCCATGTTTGAGTGCCTACTGTGGTCAAGGCACAGTACTGGTTACTATGAATTTACTATGAATTGACATAAAATCTCATGTTCAAAAAGTTAATGGTATAATGGGTAGATAAAACAAATATGTAAATACTCAGAGTGTCTATGGAGCCCGGCACATAAAAGGTTCTCAAATATTTGTCAAATTAAGGAAAATAAAACAATGAAAGTATAATTCAGATTATGTACTTTGGAGAGTTCATATGTACCTAGAATGTGAAAGGAACTTCCTGGATGAAGTGTCATTTCGAAGTAGGCCTTGAAGGATGAGGAGAAGGCAGAGTTGGCCAAGAGGGCGGGAGGTATGGAGAATAGACATTTCAGAGAAAGGCAAAAACATGAACACAGAAATGGGAAATTGTGTGACATGAATGGAGAACATTTAGGTTGGTTAGATGGAGCACAAATGTATGAAAAGGGAATAGAGAGGAATTAAATTGGGAAAAATAGGTAGCAGCTAAGTTATAGGACACCTTGATTGATTTCCTCAGTCCTTTGTGGTATTTTTACTAAGATTGTTTCATTATCCACCTACTACTTCCTAAAACATAACTGTAATTTTATCTGGGCCCAGTCAAATCTGATTTTGTGTGTCCATCTTAGAATGCACGGCTGTATCGCCATGTGTGTCATATCCCACCTAGGAAATCTTTAGCATTTCTGATCATCTTGATTTATTTGTTTCTTGAATTCTTGGTCTAAATTTGTGGTTTTGGGCACCATTCATCATAGGAATTTCTCCAAAGAAGGAATTCCTTTTCTAAAATGAGAGAAGGATCTCCTATTCATAATAAATCCTATTTTTTGCCCTGAGTCTCTGAATTTGCAGAGTTTTTTAGTGCTTGAGTCTTCGGGAGCTATATTCCTTTTCCAGGGAGGTCTAAAAGATGTTGCATTTCCAATATACTAAATGGTAACTGTTAAACAAAATAGCCAATGCTGTCCCTTAAAGGATCATATTCAGTGTTTTCCAAAGTGTGTTCTGAAGAACTCTTGTCCAAAGACTAGTCTCTTGAGGAGATCATAGAAAAAAGGTTTGCTTATAACAATAGTGAGTGTCCTTTTTTTTTTGAACACTTCCTTTGTGCATTTTATATCCATTTTCTCCTTTAATTATAGGCTCCATAGCCAAAAACATGTGGGAAACATTGATATATTAGGTTCTGAGGAATCTTACAATATATAAGTTTGTGTAAAATTGTTTAATCCAGCATTTTACATACCTGCTTTGTGGATGATATTTGTGCAGAGTCCTGTGGAATTAGTATTCTGTGAAGCTCACTCAAAGAATAGGCTTCTTCCCAGGAAAAACTTAGGTAACGTGAAATTTTATGTGCGCATTCCCCTTAAGAGTTTTAGTAATGAGCATGCCAGTAACAACATCCTTGTCCTAGTACCATGGAGCTGAAAATACACATTAATGTAGCCATTGGACAAAATTGTCTGGCTGGAGTGCAAGATTGCCTGAGGCCGTGAACCTGGAAGTTAAAATAGCTGACTATAGTGCTAGTTTCATTGCTAAATCATTTTTCTTGAGCTTTTCTAGTTGCTAGTTTTGTTAGTAGATCTAAGAAGTGTGTATTGTTCATTTCTTAATGCACTGAAAATGGGCAGAATGAGTTTGGAGAGAAGAGAGGGATTAGCCACTCATTAGTAAAAATTCATTTTGACTTGTCCAGGAGCCTATCTGGAAGCTATGATTAGTGGCCACCAGCTAAGAGGACAGGTTGCTTTGCAGGCACACAACATGATTGTAGTGGAGAGGCCGTATTAGACTTTGGGTGAGATAAACCTGGAATTCAGTCCTGAGATGACTTCATTGTTCTGATCCTTAGCTTCCTTATCTCTAAAGTGGAGATAATTTTTAGAGCATATGGTGTGGTGACATTTAAGTGTGGCTGTGTAAAATGCCTAGCTCATTCTGAAGCCAGTATGGCCAAAAGAAAAAAAATGCCTATCACAGTGGTGCATTAATGTAAGTACTCACAAGTACTCATAGTTTCTTTTTTCTTTCAAAAGGGAATAAGCCATCATGCTTATGTTTTCTAAGTGATATGGAAGCACCATCAGTAACGATGAGCATTAGGTAATTCCCATCACTGAGTGGGTCACTTGGTGGGCATCAGAAATTTGTGCTGATTAAATCTAAGCCCTTGGTCACCCACTGATGACCAAACATACTGTATTTCCATGCCCCTGGAAGGTGGCTCTCAGTGGAGTGTGGAGAGTGATCTGAGCTATAGAAAGGTAGCTGCTGGACATCTTCTTGTGGCACCAGTGCCTGCCCCTCAGGAACACCCTTGTTTATTCACCAAACCTACACAAAGCACTCAGTAAGGGTTAGGCACTGTGCTGGGCAATTGGGATCCACACAGATATATGGTCTCAGCCTTAGAGGATCCTAGAGTCCAGTGGAAGGATATAGACATGTGACCAGTAAGTGAACTAAGGAGCCACAGGTGCTCTGATAGCAGTATTATAGGGAGTAGTTGCGGTGAGGGGAAGTGCTCAAAGGGCAGAGTGGTCATGTGTTCTGGAAGCAGTCAGGAAAGCTTTTTGAGAGAAGGTGTTAACTTGGGTCATCTGACTGTAACATTTAATTGATAATGGCTTTATTAAATCAATCATAGTACAAGGATATACATAACCATTTTCATGGTGCAGTTTATGCATGCTTTGTTTCTCCACTGGGTTCCCTTATAAAATAGTATACTGAGTGCTGTGTTTGAATTGTTCATCAGTAACTGAAGGTCCCAAAGGGGCTGTAAAGCCTGTGGTTTCTTTGCATCAGGTAGGCTCTGTAGGTAGGTGCGGATGACAGGGATTTCCTTTTTGTGCCTGGATTATTTCCTAAACCTGATGGTGGACTTGGAGCATCCTGGGAGAGCATGAAAGGATTTCCCAGGGTTACTTTTGGTTCTCTGTCTGGGAAGAAACCTGGCTATTTCGATGAAGTTTTCTGGGGCCTGCTTATATCTGAGGAATAGTCTATGTGTGAGAGTTACAGGTTTTCTCTTGAGGTCTGATGGAGTTCTGACTGGAATCCCCAAAGCTACCCAGGATACAGAATTCTTATTGAGGCTAAAGACTCTGATCAGGTATTAGGTTCCTTTCTCTCCAGTTCCTTCAGAAGATACAGGAAGGGCATCTCCTTTTCCTCATCACTGGGTGGAGAGCAGCACTTGAGAATAATAGACAGCATCCAAACTCCTAGAAATTGGCTGACCTGTTTGTTAGGGAGCTGTGTGGTTAAAATTACATCAAAATGAGATACCAAATATGAATGTGCTTTGAAGAGTCTAAACCACAATTATTATGTGGCTGTTAGTTCTGGTGGTTAGTAATAAACCAACTCCTTATACCATTGAAGAGATAAAGATGCCTCACAAACCACAAACTAGTTTATTTCTGATACTGCTGGGGGCAATCCAGTAATTCTGGGATGCTTAAAATAGAATTGCTGACAGCTAGGGTGGGTCTGAGTTCATTACCACTGCAACTGCGCTGTTGCAGCTGTATGTCAGCGGACCTAGGTTTAGCTGACTCATCTTGGTTATTGGGATGAGCTGGGATACTGCCGCTTGTGGGGAGAGCAGTCCTGATGGTTCTGCAGTATTGTTTTTCTGATTCGTGTAGACTAAAAGGATTGTAGGATTAGGGAGAGAAAAATGGAGACTTTTTCCTAAAGAGCTAGAGTTTGAAGGGTACTAAAAAGAAGAAAAAGGAAGCCAGAAGGGGGGATGGGGGTCGGAAAGGAGGGAAGAGCCGAGCTCTGAGGCAAGTTCTTTATGGGAAAGAGAACAAATGACTGAGAGGGAATCTGGTCAGATAGTTTCCTGAGCTAGCCACCTGATTGCACTGTTGACACTGAACAGTTTGGTTGCTTTTTGGAGCTGAACATATGAAAACAAAGGCACTATGCAGACGGATGTTTATGTGATGGTGTTGTAACCTTAAGGAGGTGACCAGGCAGCGATGAAATATAGGGTGAGATGTTCAAAATGAGCTCAAGACAATGTTATTTATAGGTAGATGAATATCGAAGTTAAATTGTAGTCTGAACTGAGAGAATCCTAGAGGGGGAGGGAGAGTTGGTCACGTTTAGAAATTTGAAGCCCCAAGGTTTATGTTTAAAAATTGTTGTTAAAACTGTGTTTTCCCTTATCCTATAATTAAAGACACAACAAAAATGCCTTTTATGTTTAATTATAACTCAGAGAGGTTTTTATAAATTTTCATTGAAATTTTCTTTTTAGGCCGGGCGCGGTGGCTCACGCCTGTAATCCTAGCACTCTGGGAGGCCAAGGCGGGTGGATTGTTTGAGCTCAGGAGTTCGAAACCAGCCTGAGCAAGAGCGAGACCCCATCTCTACTAAAAATAGAAAGAATTAATCAGACAACTAAAAAAAATATATAGAAAAGATTAGCCGGGCATGGTGGCGCATGCCTGTAGTCCCAGCTACTCGGGAGGCTGAGGCAGAAGGATCGCTTGAGCCCAGGAGTTTGAGGTTGCTGTGAGCTAGGCTGACGCCATGGCACTCGCCCTGGGGCCAGAGAGTGAGACTCTGTCTCAAAAAAAAAAAAAAAAAAGAAAGAAATTTTCTTTTTAGG